>JABUQX010011152.1:0-35000 GCA_015478945.1 Trachelipus rathkii | reverse complement strand
TATATTAGGTGCCTTACAATTTATTATTATATTACTCCTTATATATATTTTAGTATATTATTATAAATATATTTATATATTTTATATATATATATATATATTAATATATTTAATATAATATTGGGCTAGTATATTAAATCATCCTGACTCTATTATCATATAATATTATTATTATATCATATATATATATATATCTAATATGGTATATATATTTTACATATATAATATATATTAGTTCTGCATACCTACCTAGCGGCCTATTATTATTTACCTACCTTATTATCCTATATAGTATATATTATTTTAATAAATTTCACATTCCCTAGGTTCTTTCTATCTGATCAGCATTCGCTAAAATGTCAAATTAGTTATTACTAATACAAAATATATTATTATTTGCTCCAGTACGTCACGCCGTCCTTTTAAAGGAGTCGTTCTCTCTCCTGGATGTTTTGTTCCCCTTTAATAGCTAGTCTAAAATGGGAAATATATTATATATTATCATATATATATATATATATATATATATATATATGGTATATATATATATATATATATAGTATATTCTATATATACTACTACTATATGCTTAGTATATGGTAGCATTTTACTTATTAATATATATATATATATTATAATTTATAATATATATATATATATCTTATTATTATATATATTTGTATTTCTAATGATACCGGTATATATATATTATATACGGTATTTGGTATATCCTTATTTCTAGTATAGTAAATATAAATAATATAATATATATACCTATATATACTATATTTTATATTTTGTTCTATATTATATATTATATATATATACTATATAATATATATATGATATATATACCTTCGTATTGATTATAGCTGGTATATGTCATTATTTTCATTTTACTCTACATACATATATATATATATAGCTTTTGTCATTTTTATATCCTATGTATATATTATATATATTTAGTTTTTTGAGTATATCTATATTTTATCACCCTAGTTTATAACGTATTTATCATCTATTAGTAGTATTATCACTATTTATTCCGTTCTATATATACTTATATACAGTGATACATATATACTTATATATGAGCTATATATGAATATTTAGTATTTCTTTACTTGTTGGGAGAAAAGTAATGTGTATTGTATTAGCAATCTTAATTTATAGTTTTGACCTATATATATATTCTACTTATTATATTTTTCAGTGTCTCCCCTTTATATATCGAGTATACACTCTCTGTGGGGTGACTTTGAACTAGTATATAAGTATATAGTATATAGAGTAGTATGTATATATATATATAGTATATATATAGTGAGGTAGTATAGTATAGTATAAATATAGTAGTAGTATATATAGGTATATTACTGGTATATATATATATATTCATCATATATATGATATATATACTATATATATTATATATTATATATATCTATATATATATATAAATATATATTTTTTATAAATATATATCTATATATTTAATATATATAATTATAAATATTAAAAAAAATAAAATATTTAAAAAAAATAATTTATTTTAAAATAAATATATATATATATATATATATATATATATATATACATATTAGGTCATATATATTAATACTATATATATATGCTTATATATATATATATCTATATATTATAATATATATATATATATATATATATTTCATATATGACATTGACCATCAAAAGAATCTTCTTGACTCATTAGAGCTTAAAACGTTGCACCAATAAGAACGAAGCTCTAAATGATTTGCTCCTGTGGAACGAAACCTATAAAAGCTGCGACTGTCATGGAACGGCTCCACAAGGACGGAGTCTTCGGTCGTGAAAGGATGTGTTGTAGATGTTTTCCCAACTAATTATGAGTGAATTTGTGATTGATTTATAAATTGTAAGAAAGAATAATTTACTAACAACTTTTAAATATTTTCTTTTTTTTCTTTTTTTTGGATATTATAGTTTTTTAAAATTTATAATTAATTGTACTTTTTTGGTTTTTAAAAACTTTATTGCATGGTAGACTTTGATTACTAAAATATTAGCAATTATTAATTAATATATTCGTCATCAATACTATAATATTGTTCTAGGAAAAATAGTACTGTAAATTTAAGCATCAAATGGTAAGCATAATAATATATATATATATATATATATATATAATATCTTATTACTATTATATTATAAAATATATTTGTAAAATGTATTGAGAGATTATGTAGTCATAAATATATTGTTTAAACATATATATAACCATATTAAAAATATATATTGGAGATTATGTATAAATATTATGTTTAAACATATATATAATTATATATATATATATTAATTATATATATTATAATATATATATTATTCTAAAAATGAAATAGTACTATAAATATATAGCATCATAAATTGAAAACTATAATATATTAATATTATATATATATATATTATATATATATATATTTATTACTATATAATATATATTATATATATATATTATTTAATATATATATATTATACCATATACTGATAAATTTATATTTATATAATATATATTGAATATATTTATATATTATACTAGTTTAATACATACTCACATTTTTATATTATTTTATAATTAAATGCTACATATATATATATTTATTATTACTATTTTACATTGTATTATATATATATATAACATAGGAATCGTTCGATATTTATAGCCTAATGATGAGTAATGTTAGAAAACATTTCTCCTGGAAATGAAGATACTTTTCATAGTCCGCTATTTTCTTTTTCTCATCCCCTGCCATTCTAGTCGTCATCTTCATAGTTATTCGCTCTCTTAAATATATATATATATGCAGGGTAGTAGTATTATATTTATATATATATATATAATATACTATATCATATAGTTAATATATCCTATATAGTTATATCATTATGAGGCCTATATAGGTATATATATATATATATATATACTATAATATACATATATATATATATATATATATATATATATATATATATATAGTATATATATATATAATATATTTATTATATATATAGTATATATATATATAATATTTTATATATAGCCGTATATATATATATATATATATAATATAATATATATATATATATTATTATATATATATATATATATATATATATATATAATATACTATATATATAGTATATATATATATTATATATATCTATATATATATATATTTTATATATTTATATATACGAATATATATATATATGTATTTATATATACTATACCTACTTTATCCTTATTCGTTTTGTACCCAATTCTAGTATTATATATTATATATAATATATTATTGGTGAGTATGCTGGATCGATATATATGACTATTATGATATTCATACCCGTGCTCCTAGATTGTATAGTGAGTACCTCAATTATCCTATGAGTAGGTGTTTGGTGTAGTATATCTATGAGTATACAATTGCTATAATATTATTTATAAAATGGGGTAGCTGCCTCGTAGTTATTTAGAGGTTTATATGTATATGTGGTTGATATACTGACTATAGGGTGAGTGATTATAATATGTAATATATATTAGCGCATAGTACCTTATATATACGATGGTAATATTAATACGTAGTATATATATATACCCCTAGCTATTATATATACTGTGATTATTTTGAGGTATATATTTCCTTATATATTTATATATATATATGGCGGTGTATAGCTTAGCTCTACTATACACCCGGTGCTATATTCTAGGTCTATATACATTATAGCTGTCTTATTAATAGTTATAGGTTTAGTTATATGACTATATTTCTTTAGTTTTATTATATAGGTATTACTATAGTATATACATACGTATATAATACTAGGTGAGACGAATATATACCTATCTATTAGTGAGTGCTAAGGATAACCAGTGGACTGCTTTATACGAAGTATTCAGTTCTATATCATGAGGATAATATAGTACTATATATATATATAGTATAATATAGGTAAGATAGATAGACAATATTTTATGTAATGAGTTATTTATGGTAAGTATAGTGAGTGTACTTGCAATAAAATATAAGGTTAGCTATATATAAACTTAGTCATAGTTGAATTTATTTGGTTTACAATTGCTATAACAATATAATTTAGGTCCAAACGTGAATTATAAGTTGTTTGTGATTTGAATTTTATTGATATATTCATTTAAGCACGATTGCATTCACAGTTGATTTGCGAAAATAGAGAGCTTTATGACTCTTCACCTTGTAAGTTTTCATGCGTTATTTAAAGGTTCATGTCGGTTCTTCAAGCGATTGTGTTAATCACTCTCATCCAGACGTAACAACGCAATTGAAATGTTATAACATAACTACAACTGAATAGTATGAGCAGTTTTTGGGTGTCAATTATATATAGTCTATCGGTAGTTGAATACGGTACACCAAATAGGCCACCTAAATCGATATTCCGAGTGGTTGAATTTAATGCGCTCATTCTAATTCGAGATGAACTTCTCTTTAACTTTGTATTTTAAAACTATTAATGTAGTGTGGTAAATAATCTAACTACATGCAGTTGACAGCGCATGAATGTTGGGTTTATAATGAGTAATGTATTTTTTTGGAGATTTCAACGCTCAATTTGTAAGGGTATCGCAATATGAAAATTAAACTAGTTGTTTACATGTCTTTGAAATGCGTTGGGTCTATCAGGCTAGAGAATTTTTACGCACCAATTGGATAATATATTTATATATATATATATTACCGGTATTCTACTATATATATGAGTATCTATATATATACTTATAGGTATACTAATTATATTATAACTTTACAAGGGGTATATATTAGTAGCTATACTATATCTTACACCATTGTATATATTTCCTGACCTGCCTTATATAGTATAAAATAGTACAACTATATATATATATATTAAAGTATATTTCATTACCTAGTAACTATATATATATATACTATATATACTTATACCTATATTAGTATCATATATAGGTATATATAGGGTTAGTTTAATAATGTTAGTTACGTAGGTCACGTATATTAGCTGTTAGGCTATATTTTATCTACAATATATATTATTACCTCACCTATATATACTATAACTCATGTATTTATATGCGTCACATTATTTATTATATATTTCTATCTACTATTATCTGTTATTATCCCTAGGTATATACTGTATACAACTTTAGTATTATTATCGCCATCATATATTATACTATTTATATTATTATTACTATACTTCACCTATTATACTATATTAGTTATATATTGTATATACCTCAAGGACCTAGTGATTATGAGTTTGACGTTATTATAGCAATATATATATAACTTTGATTATGTGTGTGGTGTGTGTGTGTGTGTGGGTGTGGTGTGTGTGTGTGTATTTTGGTGTTTTGTGCGCATGTGCGTGTGTCCCTTCGTTTATGAAACAAAAGAACTCAAATAAAATATTGCTATCTAAATAAATCGTTTTTTAACTACTTATTTTCTACACTATTTTTCGCTATTCTTATATATTTTATTTGATTCTTATTATTGCAATTATTTTTATTTTTTTTTTTTTATTTTTTGGCCTGTGTCGGGATTTGTTTTTTATTTTTTTTGCATATATATCATATTTCTTTACATAAATTTTCAGTAAATATTTTTTTTATTTTGTGCTGTTGAAGCAGTAAATGCTCAGATAATTGTTCTTCTTCATCAGCGTAATTATTTTTAATTTTACTTTATTTATTTCACTTACTAAATTCATATATAATTATTATATTAATATATATATATATTAATTACATATATATCTTATATATATAATTTATCTATATATATTATATATATATCTATACATTTATTACTACTATATATATATATCAATTATATATCATATATATATTATATTAATATATATATATATTATATTCTATTTTAAATATATTAAATATATCTAATATTATATAATATATATACATATATATTATATACTATATATATCTCTATATCTATATACTATATTCTTATATATATATATAATATATTTTATATATATATTTATTATAAATATATATATATATAATATATATAGGTATATATTAATATTATTTATTTACTATATATATATATTAATATATAATATTTCATATTTATTTATATATATATATAAGTATATCATATATATATATTATATTATTAATACTTTATATATTATATATAATTACTTATATATATCATATATATAATATTAATATTTATATTACTATTATATATATATATAAAATTATATTATACTATATATATTATACCATAAAATAAAAAATATATAAAATTCTATAATATATTTAATATATATATTATATATTAATATATATATATATATTAATAATATATATATTATATATATATTATAGTATTATTTATATATTATATTATATATATATATATTTATTATATATATATTATATTCTATATATATTCATATATAATATATATCTATATATCTATATATATTATATATATATATAACTATATATATATATCTATATATATTATATATTATTATATATATATATTATATATATATATTACTATTACTATTTACTGTACTATATATATTATACTATATATATATATATATTTATATATTAATATATATATATATAATATATATTAATTTATTCTTATATATATATGTGTCGTGTATGTGTGTGTGTGTCATTTATTATACGAACTTCAATTTTAATTTTAATTTCTTAATTATTTAATTATTACTTTTATTATCATTATTATTATTTATTATTATTATTATTATTATTATTATTATTATTTATTATTATTATTATTATTATTATTTTATTATTATTTATTATTATTTTTATTTTTATTATTATTATTACTATTATTATTATTAATTGCTAACTTGTAGTAGTAGTAGTAGTAGTAGTATAGTAGTAGTAGTAGTAGTAGTTAGTAGTAGTATTCAAGTAGTAGTTAGCAGTATGGAGTAGTAGTTTAGTAGTAGTAGTAGTTTTTCAGAAAATAATTATCAATAATAATAATAATAATAATAAAAATAATAATAATAATAATAATAATAATAATAATAATAATAATAATAATAATAATAATAATAATAATAATAATATATAATAATAATATATGATAATAATAATGCCATTTTGTCGTATCGTTAAATTATAATAGTTTTTGTTGTAATAGAAAATCAATTTTTTTCCCACATGAAAATTAATTAAAATATTAAATATTTAAGTAATAAAAAATATAGCAATTAACGGTAAATTATTATTTTATATCCAACTAGTATTCTTTGAAGTTTTAATTATTATCTGTAAGCCGCTTGATTTTTATATTACAGTTAAATAAAATATAAATCCGGTAAACCTATTTTTTTTAAGATAACATTCCCTTAGGTACTACTAACGGATTTCGTAACATCTAAATATAGTTAAACAACCCTTAAACTATAAGATGTAAGTAGTTTGATATGGTTTATGTAAACCACTAGTTTAATTTTGCATAATTATTTACAATTCTTTAATCTTTGCTTCATCTGATGTTCTTTGTCACTCCTTAAATTTTTGCAATAAATTAGTACGGGTTTTTTTTAAGCTTTATAACAGGAGGTTAATGATGAAGGCTGTCATTTGCGTCAAATTAGTTAATATTTCTTTGAAAAGATTCTGTTATTGTTTTAAACAATACGATATGAGGCTTCGATTTTCTTTTTGTTAAAGTCATTGACCTTGTAAATTAGTCTTTAAGATGCATTGACTGAACGAATTTTTTCCATATTTAGTTCTTAATTTTTAATTATATATATTTATATACTATATATATATTTATCATATATATATATATATATATAATATATATATACATATATATATATACTATATTATATATATAATATATTATATATATTATTATACTTATATATATATATATATATATATATAATATATATATCTAAATCGAAAATAAAATGTTGTAAACCACAAACCTATTCCTTTTGATCAACCTAAATACCGCATTTACAATACTTGTGTGGTTTTTGTGGTGTTCTGAGCGAAACCGCAATAACTCTCCTATTAAATTTAATAGAAATGGGCATTAAAGATACCGTAAATTAATAGAAATATGTATTTGGTTCATACTTTTTTCGCGTGTAAAAAGCGCGTTGGAAAAAAAGTTTCATTACGGTTTTGATGCAATTTATTCAACACACCAACACCACATAGCACAAATATATTATATTTATAAATATATATTATATATATATATATAATATATATATATATATATATATATTCTATTTTATAATATTATATATAATATATTCTCTTTATATATATATATCTATAATATTCTATATATATACTATATATTTAATAATAACTATATATATTTAATATATATTATATAATATATATATTATATATATATTATACGATATATAGTATATATATTATAAATCTATATTTATATATATATAATATATATATATATATATATATATATATATATATATATATATATACATATATATATATATATATATATTATTATATATTATATTATATATATATATATTATATAGAGTAAGGTATATATAGGCTATATATACATATATATATAATATCACATCTACCTTTTAAACAGTAATTAAAAAGAAAACAAGCAAAGCATGATTCGTTTTCATTTACCGAGATTAAAATATAAAAAATTATTCACACACGCTCGGCACAACACACCACACACACACACACCACTATCACATATACTATATTATTCCATATATATATATATATATATATAAATATATTCTATATATAGCTATATATATTATAATTCACATAGTTATTACAACTCTCCTAAAGTAATTAATTTAATTATACAACAAATACTAGTTACAAATGTTTGTTGTTAATTAGTACACTAAGTCAGTACAAAATACTGTATTTATAAATCAAGCTGCACTCTTGGCCACTGTCCAAGTCACCCCTCTGTGCTTTGGCACCTTAATTAGGAACCACTGACCTATATAGATAGATCGACTAAACACTCACCCCTTCCTAAACAATATTTGATTTTTCATCAAGTTTGAGTTCCCTGTGAATGTGGCATTAGTTACCTGTATTATCAATCCATTTATAAAAATTTCAATAAGATCATATTATTTTCAATGTGTAGTCATAAGTATAATATATAATTAATATAATATAATAAAATATAATAATAAATAATATATAATATATAAATATATATAATTTATTAATATATTAAAGAGATAAATATAAACAATGTACAAGAAGTATAAAAAAACAAATGAAGAGTGAAAAAGTGAAGTGGAAAGGGGTATAATAAAGAAATGATTGGGGGAGATTAAAAGTTAAAGACTATGAGGTATTAGCAAATCAGAGCACAAAAAAGAAGAGACTTAAAATAAATTAGAATTAACTTATTTCGGTGTGAAAGAGCACTATTATCCAAGTTCGCACATAAAAAAATTGATTGTATATATGTTACAGATTCAATCAATACTGTTAAACCAAATAAATATATATATATATATTTATATTATATTAATATATATATAATTAATTATATAATATATATAAATATAATATATATATATATAATATAAATTATTTATAATAATATAATTAATAATTATATATATATATATTATTATATATTATAGTAATTATATATAATAATTAATATATATTCCTAGTTAATCAGGTAAATAAATTATATTTATTATCACTACCGTATATTTGGTGATGCAAAGTAACATCCGCTTATCTCGACACAGTACATACCTCAGCACTTATTAAATAATCCGCATTCCGCTTAATCCGCGAGTGACACTTTAGCACCTAAGTCGAGATTATGCGCGGATGTGCGTATGCATCTTTAATTTGTATTTAATAGAAGAGATTGATAATTTAGAATTTATAATTAAAATACTTAAAGATTATGAATCTAAAAAGAAAATGTAGTTGAATGGCAATTTACAATAAACGTTTATAGATTATTCCATAATCTAATGTTATATTAAGTATACTTCCAACTTCGCTGTGATGGTACAATTTTATTAATAGATTGTAAAAGTAATAAAGTATATTGATACTCAATAAAAGAACTCTTGCTTCGTACGCCAGTTCGTATTTCAAAGTTAACATTCTTATTAATGTGGAAAATTGACATTACATATTACATTACACATGCATTTAAGCTAATTTGAAACCTATTTGATAGAATTAACATACCCAAAAAAATCAAGCGCTTTACATGACTTCATGTCGATCCAATATTAAATATACCAAATAATCCTCAACTCTAAATAAGCATATTGATAACCTATCTTCAATAAATGAAATGTATAATGACGGATTTAAAAAATTTGAAAAGAATGTAATTTAATACTCTTAGAGACTGAGAAAACGCTATTTTGATTCTCATAGTTTATATAATTTAGAATAATGCTTGACAGAATATATTTACATAATGTAATTATACATAGATTCTCACCCTACGTTTGATTAAAGGAAAGTTTTTTTGTTAAACCAATATTATATTAACAAGTTATTAAATCGTTAACTTAGTAGTTTGAGAGATTAAAAAAACTTTCCAATCCGGAACAGTTCTATTATTCGCACAACATAATATATAAAAATAAACGAAATTATACTGAGAACAAACACTTCTTAGAATATATAATCACATAAAAACCAGATTTCAACTTTAGTAAGAACTCTGTCTACAGTCTATAAGTCACATATGCTGATGGAAGAAACCACGCTGTTAAATTACCAAGAAAATAGAAATGACAAAAACTGCAAAACATAATTCACCAGAAATAATACTCTATTTATTATATTATTATAATCTCTATATATCATGTGTTTGATATTTATAAGTCAATATAACACCATCACGATGAGAAACTATGCAAAGGATAATACTTGCTGTAATCTCCAATTTTATATAATATTATATATGTATCCAAGTCTAGAGATAGATATATTTATGCAAGTAGCTGGGCTTATAGCTCTCACATAGCAGAAAATAAATTGATGAGTTTCTTTAAACACTTTTTCATTTATTTACATAAAACTATATTGAATTTCAATAAAGAGATAGAAAAAAGAATATAATCCATTTGTAAAATCTCTTTCATATTATTATAGACGAGTTGAAGTTGAAGGAATAACAAGACCATGCTTGATGGCGCAGTTAAAGAGATTTAATCAAAATCTAATGCAAGTCACAATTTATCTCCAATGACACCAATGTATATTAATAGATTGATGGAATAATTCCACATAAATGTGTATTATATTAAGTAATTGAATTTTGACTATTGTGTAATCCCTTTAAAATTTAGTCATTATACTATATATAGTATATAAAGAAATTACTACTAAATATATTAAAAATATTATGGTGAAAAAAGTGAGCGTTAATAAAAGTCTAAAAAATTTATCACTTCATAAAACTAATTTAAAAACCTAATATGATATATATACCTAAAATATATATATAATATATTCCTAACCTAAAATATATATATGTAATACTATAGACAGTGCAAATACCAGGAAGGGCTTTCGCCTTGTCAGTTGGTCCAGCATCTTCTCTCTTCTTAGACTCAAGAAACTAATATAACATCATGAAGATCACTCAGAAGAACTTAATTTTCCTGGAATCAGCTAATCGATTTCGCGAAACACGTCCTCGAGTTAAAACGAAATCAGGTGATATGGAGTAATTTAGGGCTACCTTATTCAGAGTAGGCACTAGCGTATATTCCTTCATGAAAATAATTTAAAAACTAATTCTCCAGTGCTCTCCAGATAAATCTTGCTTTACTTAGGACCATAAACGATTCCAACTGATGGTACCAGTAAATATTATTAAGTAATTAAAGCAAAAAGAGATAAGGACCGTGGTTGCATAGCACCTTTGTTTAGCCTCATTAATTGAACTCAGATGCATATATATATATATATAATTAATATAGGATAATATATTATATATTATATATATTTATATATATTATTATATATATAAATAATACATAATATATTAACAATAATATATGGACTATAGTATTATTTAGTATATTATATATATATATATATATTATAATATATATTCAAAAACTTCCGCATCACGTGATTCACGTCGGATATTAAAATTAATAATATCTCTCAGCATCCGCGGATATGAGTGAGTGAGAATAAAAAATGAAGCATCTTAGCTATTTTGCAATAATCACTTTTATAATACTATAGATTAATTTAATAAATATAATTATTAATTATATAATATATATATAATATATATATATTATATATATAGTATATTATAATATATATATATATATATATATATATATATATATTATATATTAATTATAATAATATTATATATATATATATATTATTAAATATTATAATATATATAATAATATATATTAAATTAATATTATATATAATATAATTTAATGGTGAATAACAAACTATTGATCAATTTGTATCTAAAATAATTATTATATGGGAATGCAATACTCACACGAGTGTTAGAATGAACTCCACCAGAGTTGAGCAGTCCTCACATATCGTATGTAATCAAGGGCCAACATATAAATTCAAAAAATCTGATTCCATTCATGTCACTTCTCTCGTAAGCACTAATATCAAGGACGCTTCGTTACTGATATAATATTAATTAAGAGAGCTAATGATCATAATCTTGTAAATTAATCGAGATGATCAGAAGAGAGTTGGATATACGAAAAGTGAAATAGTAGATGACGGTTGACGCATGAATCTCTCTAAAAACGTAGCAAGTAACGATAAGGTTAGAGAGGAGAAGCTAATCACTCTAACCAGAACTAAGATTATTCCACTCTATTTTAATATAGTAAGGTATGGTATCGAAAATCGGGAAGAATCGGAAAGGAATTTTTTTTTTTTTGTGTTTCAATCGAAATCGGAATTCTGTCATAGTGAGATGTAATAGGAATCGACATCGAGATCGAATCATCGGCAATCCGAATCATCGGAATCGAAAGGGAATATTTGTTAAAATCATTAATTTTCAGATAATTTAGTTACAATAGTAATTAAGACCAGCAAGATTCCATCAAGAAGTGAAAATTAAGAGAAAGATTAAACACAAGAAATATCTCTTGAAATTTATGATATCTCTCACAACCAGAACTCTAAATCAGTAAACTAGAATCACACCCCTTCTACTATGATCATGATTACGATGAACAGGAATTGCTAATATCTTGAAAACACGGGAATGAATATTGGTAACTATGTTAATTTCTTTCAGGAATCGGTTAAATCAGAAAGGAAATTTTATTTATATTTAACTGGAATCGTAATTATATTTTGTAGACAACAAAAGGAATCTCACGGATTCGAGTAAATCTCGAAGATATCTCACGGCATACTAGAATTTGGAATATTTCTCAGTACATAGAACTTTAATCTGTCAGAATCGAAATCGAAAGCTATTTTGTGTACAATAGTAATCAGATAAATAAGTATCTCACACGGACATTATTCTGTTAATCTAGGACATTCAAGAATACGGAAAGATATTTTTGTAATATCATCGGAATCGGGATAAATTATTTTTATAGATAAGGTGTGCCGATATATCAAAGCAATCGAACGCACGTAATAATAGCAATCGACACTCAGGAATCTTCACGGAAAGTAGATATTTTTTTGTATTTATCGAAATTTCACGAGGTCAAAATAATTATGTATAGTACAAAAGAAAATAGTGGAATAAGTTAATAGAGAAGAAATCGGGAGATGAATCTGTATTTATTTAGTTCGAATGAGACGATGGGAGAACTATCAATTGACAGCGTCAATCGCAAAAATCGGCATAGAAAATTTTGGAATTTCTTAAATACTGATAATCACCGAGTATCCGAATTCCACTAAATTCATTGCCTCTCCCTGGGCGCACACTCCACTCTACATCCTGAATTATTTAAAATGTGTGGACCTACTCTCAGATTATTCTTAACCTTCTCATTTACATGAAGAGAGATGGTCTCGAGTGGTCTGCGATTGAATTATAGGCAGAGATATTCCACTATATCAAGGAATAGAAAGTGAATTATTTCTAATAAAAAGTTCGTATATCCACGCAGATACATTCTGTCCCTCGGAGCCGATGTCAGGTTACACCCAGTAACGATACGGCTTGTGCTCTGCCATGACTAATTTGTTCTATGAGCATATTTATGTACATCTTATGACGCAAGTATTGTATATATATGGATTAGTAGGTGAGTCGTCTTAGTTATATATATTGATATACTTTGATAATTTATAATAAATGCATAATGACCTCCATAGGTGGTGACTGTACTGCTATTACCTCAGAGCGAAGTGAGCGCATTTTAGTAATATATATTATATATATACATATATAATTATTATTAATATTTTATATATATATAAAATGTGTTTAACAAGATTAAAATATTTAAAGATCCATTTATATCTATTATTATATATATTATAATTAATATTATATTAATATATATATATTATATTATAATATAATATTTAATATATATAATTATATATATTATTAATTTAATATATAGATATATAATTATTAATATTATGTATTATATAATATATATATATATATTAATATATTATATAATATATTATATATATATATTAGTATATTATATTAATATGATCATTTCCGGACTATAGGATCAAGACCGTGAGTCATCTTTATATATATAAGCCTACTTTCAGTCGCTATATAATATATATATATCTACCGGTATATATATATAACACGGTAGAGAATAATTTATATATATATATAATATATATGATTTTATTCATATATATAATATATAATAATATATATATATATATTATATATTACTTAATATTATATTAATATAATATATTATATATAGAATATATATGATATATATATATATAATATTAATATATAATATATATATATTATAATATATAATATATATATAGATATATATATATATATATATATGTATATAATATATATATAATATATATATATATATATATATTATATTAACCAAGTATTACTATAATTCTGTATCAAGGGCCCTATTCAGGGTAGGGTCACTAAATAAAAAGTATAAATACCATACAATCCTTGATACACTGAACGACAAATTCCTACCCCAGTTTACACTATATATATATAATATTATATGACACAACTTGGGTCTTTAAAGAGTGGAAGAATTTGAATGATACAACAGTGCGGAAAAACAAGTATAATTAGAATACAAAGAGTTTCCACAGAACAGATTTGACTGGAATAATGAAGACCCACACGAACGAGTTCTATTGAGTTTCAAATAACTCATACAATTATTCATGCGAGAGCCAAGGCCACCTCTATGGGATACGAGAGACCACACAATGGTGGAGGAATGCAAGACGTCAACTACATTTGAACACCTGTACCGATTGTTTAAAATACCTTATAGTAAAAGATAAGATAGATGCGCTAATTATTAAAGACGCAGAGAAAGAAGGTCAAGTGAATGAATAAAATAGAGTAATGAGGTTAAATTAGTTGATATAGTTATTATTTTAGGATTTTAAGGTTATGCACCCTATCAAATTTAATCACAGTGGAATTCATCATTGAGCCATATACAAATTGTGGGAATTAAGATCCTCCACATACAAGGGCTGAGAATAAGGATCCATTATATTAACTGGAGTAACTGAGCAGAAGAAAAAAAAATAAGATTTCACCACTCACAATTACTGAATAGAATTCCAAGGCTTTTGGAGGCCACTTAACCAACCTGTTGACAGTATTGAGGTTCCAAGATAATATTAGTGTGATTTATCAGTCCAAGAAATATTTTCGTGAGTTTCAAAGGTTCAATATGGGATGAGATGTTATTAGCCGTCGAGAAGATAGGAAAGTTGGGAGGTGTTTTTGAGAGAGGAAAATATGTTTTAGTAGAGTTTTTATATTAATAAAGGTATTGTATAATTGAGATATTATTGTGTTAGAATCCACGTGAAAATACCTTCCAGATCGTCAGGAATTGAATCGGAGAGTCTGAAAATCGAAGTGTGACAATTCTAGAGAATAATAGAGGTAGAGTATTGATTATTATAAATTAAGGGGAAGATCAAGAGTTGAGACATCGCAAAAGATATATTAATGAACTAAATTTATAAGACTCCAAGCAAAGGAAATAACAGTATTGATGAAAAGTAGAATAAAATGAGGAGTTAATACAACAGATCCATTGAAGAACACCACAATATTAACAAGAATAAGATAGAAGAGGTCGCATCCATTCAATACAAAAAGCTATGAAATGGAATGATCTAATAGAAATAACAAGAATAAATAAGCTCAAGGGGTAAATTAGAGGAAAGCCTCACAAAAGAAAGGGAGCTTAGAGTTAATATAAGCTAATTTAGCAGACGCATGCTATTATATATATAACACAGGTCAAATGCATTCGATAAGGCAAGCTATATCTACACAAATAGGACTTACCATATATATAATGGTCCATAAAGGCAGGATATTAAAAAGTATCTCACTCAGTGTATATTAAAAAAGATATTAGTATAATTTCAGATTAGCAGATCTCTAGAGCGTCACGAAAACCTAATTACACTGATGATTTGAAAGAAGGAAATGCGATTCCAAATGATTCATAACTATAAGAGCGGATACCCTTTTTCCGAATCGGTTGAACATATTCGCGCTTCCAGCTCTGAGGGAAAGTAATAGTATTAAGGCATGGAGAGTAAAGTTGAACGACAAAGCACATTCCCTCAAAACACGGGGAGGAATGTCATCCGAGCCACTAGCCTTCTTGACGTTCATAGACCTAGGGATTCCACACACCAGATCAAGAGTATTAACAGGTAGAGCCATGGGAAACCTGAAAGGAAAAAAAGAGTATGAGGAGGGGGTGTCGGAATCGTCCAGGGTGGAATTAGATGAGAAAAGGAGGTAAGTGACATTAACCTTTTCAGAAGTGTTTAACAACACAACCGTCAGAACGAATAAGAAGGGAAAGGATATTTAAAGAAGTTATTAGAGATATTTTTTTGCAAGAGGCCATGAATTTTTATTAGTAGGAGAAGGAAGAAGGTCAGCGTACTTCCTTTGAGTGAAAGCTGGCTCAGCCTGTCAAATAACATCCCTGATTCAGGGCAGGATGAAAATTAGTAAGAGTGATAAGAGAACGAGAGCTTTTTCATTCTCGATGTGCATTTTGGCAAGAAAATGATTTAGTTGAAGATTGAATGAGCTTGCTTATCCTTTCGGTGATCACGGACCCTACCTTTTTAGCAGTCACCGAAGCGTCCTTAGGGCCAAAAGAGGATTCATTCCAAAGATAGTTAGCAAAGAAGCGACGCAATACCCCCAATTAACCTGATTAAAGTACCAGAAAGTTCGTTTAGGGCAGGGTGGAGCTACAAGAGATAAAGTGTTATACTTAAGAGCTACAGGATTGTGGTCAGAGTTATCGATAGGAAAGAAAATGGTGTAAATTATTAGAAGGAATAGCGGTGAAGCAAAGTCAAACATGTTTAAGAATTGATTAGAGCGATCCGGAATATATGTAGGTTCCAAATCGTTAAGAATATTGAATGATTTAACCTCCTTCCCACCTGTATCAGTGTGAGAGGAACCCAACCATTCAGTGTGGTGTACTTTGATATCTCCAGCATTTGGATGAGAAGATATGAGTCTAGTGGGAGGTTGAAAGATATTCAAAAAGAACTGGAAAATCTGTTCCTTTAGGTCTAGGAGAACAGTATCAGAAACACAATATAATGGTAGTAGTAGGAAGACAGATTTTTTGTCATAATACATCGAAACTAGGAGATTCAAGATTTTCGAGACGTGTTACAGGAGTGTTTATATTTATATAGACGCAGACCCCATCATTCAGTCGGAAATTGTAAAATAAGTTATAGTTAGACATGTTTAGGTTATTAGAGAAGGAATTCCTGACTAGCTGGGTCTAAGACAGAAAGGAAATGTTGGGATGAGAGGTAGAAAGGTGATGTTCAACAGAGTCGAGATTAATGAGAAGGCCACAGACAGTAGCGAAATCTATAGAAAACCCACCTCTACGCCCACCCTCACCCCTCCATCCGGAACCTTGCCATTCACAATCACAGCACTCGCTGCCACAAGTCCACATACAAGTAATAAGAAATAAACTAAAATAATAGTCGCCAGTAGTAGGACAGGGATTCCGCACGACGATGGTCATTTTGACCCAACCGCGATTTTACTGACCTGACCTTTTTTTCCATCTTTACCGTTTTTGTCCTTGACCTTTTTTTGGCCTTGACCTTTTTGGGCCTTGACCTTTTTGGCAACCCATAATTTTTTTTGAGACAACCCTAATTTTTGGCAAACCCTAATTTTTTGGCAACTCTAATTTTTTGGCAACCCAACCCTGATTTTTGGCGTTGCGCCAAACGGTTGCGTAAGCTAACGCGTTGTATATCGTACCCGATCGCACCACTAGATTTTTCGACCAAACGACCTTCTGGTCTTCCACTGGGTCAACATTTTTTGCCCAGCGGTATTTTGGCCACCTTAGAGGGCTTAGCCCTATTTTTTGATGTCTTTACCTTTTTTGTCCTTGACCTTTTCTTCAAAGCTTGCCACGTTCCTAACTTGCAATTTTGACCCACGGTAAGTATATTTTGGGTGGGTTCTATTTATTAACCAACGTCTCTTAGAGGAAAGGGTGTTCTATCACCCTATGAGTTTTTTATTTTTTGATAGTCTTAACCCCTTGTTTTGAACAGCATATCGTAGAATATATATGACTAAAAATGAATGTTTTACCCGAGCACGCCTTTTGACAACTTGCCGCGTGAGAATACATCCATGGGGTCATTTTTGGCCACCGCAATCTTTTTGCCCAATGTTTTTCACCCTCGTGGCCGGCACCGTCAATATTTCGTTCGCTAACTTATGGCGACGTAACTCCAGGCTATGTAGGGTCCGGGATCTACTGTGGAACACTAGAGCGCAGACAACCCTTGAACCTCACGCGGTCATGCTAGCGCACACAGGCCAATTAATTCTCCACTCACGCTCCCCGCGTGCGCACCCACCAGAGGCGCCAATACACATCCGCGTCAACCGGGCACCGAGCATGCTTCCGCAAGACGCAATATTCCCGCGCGACGCAGCACAAAAATACTGACATTATTTATAGCAACAACAGAAGTTTATTGTAAGAAACTACCCTCATCCACACACAACAACACACACACACAACAGGTTTTTTCCATACACACACAGATTTACTGTAGACTTCATACACTCATCACATATACCAGATTTACTTACAACACACTATATTTTACTTACACTCACAAGTAATTATCTTACACTATACATTACCTTTACATTCACTATGGAAACTTAATACGCCCCATTCACATATGACACTTACAATTGTACACCATAGACTCTTATCATACACTTTATTAGCACAATTCCACGTTCAATGACACACTACAACCTTTTGGTCTTCCCATGGCAACACAATCAACTCGTGACTGCATGCACATTATTGATGACTTCATCTTTGATGACGTCATCTTTAGGCGGTATTCAATCTTTGATGTGCCTCTATATATTGAGGGTTCATGAGTTTGATGGTTTTCCAATCAACCGTAAGTGATGGTATCTCTAGTGATGTTCTACTTATGTGGTTCTATGAAGTATTCTATGAGTGACTAGGTGAGTTGCCGAGGGTGTCGATTGCCTCTCAATGAGTTCAGCCTATATAGATGCCATCACATATGAGTGCCAAGTGAGTGCCCCAATGAGTGCAAGGTGAGTGCCACAGGTAAATGCCTAAACTGAGTGCCACACTAGTGGCCCCAACTGAGTGCCCACTTTTTTCAAGCTTTCTTCTAGCCTCGCCCCTGAGCCCCGAATAGCCTAATATGGGATGGTCTACCCTACTCCAGGGGTTTATAAAGGTCAGTGTAGTGAATGCTTCGATTGGCATGTAGTATTACAAGTTGCCTCTAGATGCTTTCCTACTAATGAGTTAGTATTTTTTTTTTTTAATACTAAACATGTAATATAGCAGCGATAGAATATATTACTATATCTAAAGAGTTACACAGTTGAAACAGTGATCGCAAACGTTCCCCGAGACCGAGTGCAGCGCTCCCCGCAGGTTGAAACACCATGTCGCTGGAAATCCACCGTACCGCCGCCGTGCAGCCCGCAGGCGCAATATTCCCCGCCCTCCGCGTGCGCCCGCAGGCGCAATCTTTCCGCGTAACGCCGACCGGCGTGCGTCCTCGCAGGCGCAATATCCCCGCGCGAACGAAAAAATATGATATCAATGTAAAATCAATAAAAGAATTTTCGTTTTCAATATAACTATGAGTATCCATTTTAAAACCGATTTTGTGTCCTAAAAATTTTAATGAAAATACATATTTTCGTAACATACCTTAAAGCAGTAAATCGTAAATCATTAGAGGTGTTCCCACCGTTGTTAGAGGCTAAGCGATTCGTGATGTCTTTTGTTTTTTTATGCTCTTGCCAATTGCACAAGAGATTAAAGTCATTGCTTTACTGCTTTAACTATCTGCTTTATTCTGCTTTAACTCCTGCTTTACTGCTTGTAAACTCATATAAATTCATCCTAAAGCGAGTAAATCAGTAAATAACAGAGTCACTGGTACCTAGCAACTAAGGGATTAGTATGCCTTTGTTTTTTACTTTTCTTTTACTGCTTTACTGCTCTGCTTTACTGCTTTAACTCATGGCTTTACTGCTTTAACTCATAATAATTTAGAATTTTATACCATTTTATTTATCAAAATATTATATGAGATCATTCCATTACCTTTATAAGTCATACTATATCACGTAAATCAATAGGGATCAGGGTTAGCCATTGTATGAAATTATTTTCAACTTTGAAGAAGAGGACCATAAACTTTATGTATGACTTCTATTTTTCCTACTAAGTTTACTGCTTTATACTCTCTGCTTTTACTTGCTGTTAACTCGTCTGCCTTACTGCTTTAGACTCACTGCTTTACTGGTTTTAAACTCCATATATTTATTAGCATTACTGTTTTCTTTATTTTTATTTGACTATTTATATTAGATTTAATTACTTACTTTTAATAATTATTTTCGTAAATAAGAGTGGGAAATCTGCATTTGTGCTTATTTAAATTTACCTTAGGTATGAATGTATATGATTACTTTTTTACTCTTTTAAATTTTGTATTTTAAATGAAAGAAAAACACAGGTTTTCAGTTGTACTGGTGTACTTTAATAACTCAACTAGTTTTTATACTTTTGCTTTAATCACTGCTTTATTTAATAAAAATTGGGTGAGAGCGAAATTTTTAATCTATCTATTTAATATAACATAATATTTTAACACTTGCGTGGATACATCGTATCCTCTTTAAACTTGACATGCACTCATTAATTCATTTGCCATTATCGTGTAATCACTATCTAACTCAGAGTAATTACCAGGTATTGATAGCGAAGAATAACCTTAGAAGCAACGTAAAGTGCTTAATCGCGTAAAGACCATTAAAGGCTCGTGGCTTACCACATGTCCCTAGTAGCTCGAGCCAGTAATGCGAGGGTCTATTTGTAGTAACGAACTTTCTCCTATTCTATTATGAGTTTTTATTATTTCTTTAGACTTAGAGAATATGGAGGGATCTTGTTTGTATGACTCCCCATCACAATCCCTTTCACTAGTAAACGGGTACTATTAATGCGCTGGCTTTTTAACTTTAGGACATTGTTTCAATTATACCTACGAATTGATAGCTAAACATATGTTATATAACTCACAATAGAAATATCACTATTAAAGAGGAGGCATGGTTAAAGTCAATGGTAACAATTATATAACGAATCTGTTAAAGGCATCCATAACACGTATATAGTGGAGGAATGTTGAGGTATCAATGACCTTTTTGAGTTTTTCAAAGGACCCCTAGTTTTAAAACCTTTGGGCTTTAGAGCCAAAATATATTTGCTCATTTCGTCAGCTATTTATACTCTTTTAAAGCTCGCACAAATTATTGAATACTTGGAAATCAGGCTTTACCCTGGCTTTAACGCAGAAGCGTTTCAACTAGAGTTTATTTTCTCCACACAGTCATCGCGTAGAGTTATCTGTTTGTGTTTTTCAAAACGCAGAACACTATCTCTTTATCATACAAAGCAGCAATGATTGCAGAATGTGTTTCTTTAAATCACACGTAATTGCATTGCTGTGTTGTTTGGCCAGAAGTAAGAATGTTTACAGTTGGTAGTGGAATAGTCTGATTTAATATTTAGGCTATACTTTTTTCGTAGGTAGGCAAAGAATGTCCATTTTTACTTTTATTTATCATAAGGAAACCTGAGTTCTTCAAAACTATAATTATATATGATGGTTTAATATTTTTGTTTTTTAATTCGATTCACTCCCCACTTTTATTCGGTTATTTTCTGATTGAGTAGTAGACTTGGGATCACACTGCGACACACCGGAAAAAAAACACACGCCAACCATAGCAATGTTGCTTTCTGTTCCGTACCTAAACATTCTTCGGCCTTATTGGATAAAGTAAACTGAGTACTACATATAACCATAAACATAGAATATGAGTTTTATGTTCTAGTTGCCAAATGTTAGTTTACACTTTATAGAAAAAATTTAAAAAGCTGTAAACCTTCTGATAAAATACGTAAACTAATTAGTGAGGATGAGGAATTCATCCAGTGTGTATGTGAAGTCTGTTTAAAAACTCTTAAATAGAAAGGATAATGTTTCCTTTAAACAGGCCTCAGAAGGTAAAGCTAAGTCGTTATAGAAACATCACTAAACGTTTCCATAAAAATCTTGGATACTTTTTTAGATGGATTATTACAGAAAGTAAAAGGCCGTTTTATTACCTACGCATATACTCTATTGAGGTTGTCATGCTCCAAGCTGATAACAGGCTAATGTGGTTGTCCCCATACATTGAAGAACGGTTGTCTGTACTTCCATATAATGGAGTATGGAGAAAAATCGTAAGTAATAATAATACAGCATCTGTACAGAATTCAGTTGCTCAGATTCATCATTTCACAACCTCAATATGGCCAGTTATTGCCGCACTCTTGCCGCAAAATCCACATAATCACAAGAGTTTCCACTCATTCAGACACCCCATATACGCAGGATATTGCACAAGCAATGCATTACAAGCCTCTTTCGCCATCAGCAACAACAGCTGCCCGAATCAGAATGCCTTATATGTGTTGAGACGATTCATTATCTTTCAGCAGCCCTCACCTATTGCTTAATGAGCCTAAGTTTGAAACAGATAACGCAAATACGAGCATAGAAGTGTAACAGAATATTTAAATTCAGACATTAACATGCCATGAGAAACTCGGCGAGTCTTATACCGTAAAAGATGCCATTACACAAAATATGAGTTAGTTCTTCTAGATCTTGCAACACTACATTCATTCCACGCTTATATACCCCGCTTAACCCGTATAATGTAGGATACCCCTTCTTAATGAAGGAAAACCCTCTTGAAGTGAAAAAACCCTGAAGATAACATTTAAAAATATCCAAGATGGACAGAGCTTCCCGTATTAGAGTGCGGTAAATCACGGAATAGCTTTAGTATAATATTTTAATTTTACTTATTAACGTTGAATGAAGCAGGGCAGATTCGTTAATTTGAATAGAAGATAGATTAAAATGGTAATCTCAAATGATTTGGTGATATTGATACGCGTGATCTCAAAAATTCTTAATTCTAAACGTACTAGAAATAATGAAAAAGCGCCATCTGTATTATGAAAAAAGTAAAAAGTGATATTAAAACAAGAAAAATGTTACATATTAATTTCCCCAGAAGTTTAATCTTAAAAATACACGTGAAAGCGATTAGCAGAGACTTAGGATAATATCTTCGCCCGTTACGGCCAAGACCTGATTTCAAGTCATATCAGGCACTTTTTTAACGCATTAAGATAATTCTAAAAACGTTTTACTCAACTAGAGTGGACGAAGTACGTAGAAGAAACACCTAATAATAGGCATAGTTGATTAAATTCCGTAATTATGCATTATATTATATATATTATTTAGGCGTGTAATGTTTTGTGTATAAATAATGTTATTGTTAAATCTTTTTCTCTGTTCTTAATCCCTTTTTGACCTAATATCCTACAATTTTTGACAAATATATATATATATATAATTATATATATATATATATAATATATATAGTAGAGTATTTAGTATTATGTAAATATATATATATATTATATATTATATATATAATATAATATATTTATTATATATATAAATATAATATATATTATTATATATATATTATATATATATATTATATATATATATATATATATATATTATATATATAATATATATATATAATATTATATATATATAATATATATATATATATATATAATATATAATATATATATATATTTATATATATATTATTATATATTATATATATATATATTATATATATATATTATATATATATATATTATATATATATATAATATAATATATACTATATAGTCATATATATATTTATATATATAAGTATAATTAATATAACGTACCGCTTACAACGTGTGTCTAGGTAGATTCTAGTACAATAACATGTGTGGAAGCGAGAAGGTGAGGATAGTTGAATAAGTTTAATGATTTATACTTTGAGTTCAATCTGGTCTGAGACCCAAATATAAGTTCTTGGGGTGGTTGTTTTCACACTAGGTATTGCTTTTAAGGTATCTTTCCTGAATTCTATTTGAGTTAAAAAAAGAGTTAATAAAGCATCTTAGTTTGGTCATAAGGGTGAAAGAAGGTCCATTTTACCTGTCTTTTTAATCATTCTTTTTATTCTCATGTTATATACCCTATTTTTCTCCTTTATCTCTCTTCTAGGAAAGGGCTGATACCTATCATTACTCATAAAGCCTGTTTAAGAAAAAATTGTTCACCATACACGGGAAAAATAACTAATATCTACTTCCGACAGCTCAGATTACGCATACGATGGCCACGTTTAGATTTATCGGAATATGATTAAAATACATAAAGCTCTTAAGATGATGCATGAAGGTTTTGTCCAAATGATGAAGGTATCACTTTTTACCACATATTGACCGGTTATATGACTCTGATACTATTGTGGTTGAAAGCCGCCAATAAAAGATAAAACGATGGTCAGTTACAGTTGCCGCGATGCTGTCACAGATTTCTCTGGAAATTATGATACTTGAGAGCACCGAACGGCAGAATAACACCGCATCTCCTGCTAAATCATGTTTTGCGGACAGTTATTTTCAGGGGTTATTGTAAGATGGAATTCGAATGGGGCGAGAGTTTCAGGAAGAGCGTTTCTGGACTGGGAGTAAGATAGTGGGGGTATTTATTGTGGTTCTGGTTTGTTCATCTGTCCTGATATTGAGCCAGGGTATGTCTGTTTAATGATTTAACTAAATAAATAAAACAATTATAGTTTTTTCCTGTAAATTAAAAACACAGTCAGTAAGCTAATGTATATTGTTGAAGAGGTAGATGAATATTCCTAGCGTACATAAACTATATTAAAGATCGGCATTGCATTAGGTTATAGTTATGGTATTATTATTTACACGGCTTAAAATGGATACTATTAAATCGATTTATTTATATAATAATTGATTAGTTATTGATTATTATGGTCTTTAGGTATTTACTTATTCGGAATGACGATTCTCATTGGAACAGCCTTTATCTTTTGTTCTTTTTTATTTTTATATTTTTTATTTTTTTTTTTTTCCTCCCCCTGTCTGCTTTGTTTTTGTTGCGTTTTGATATATGCATATTTGTACACGTTATTATTTTTTTTTTATGTATTATTTATTTTTATGTATCTATATATAAGATTCATAATATATATAATTATGATATTTATATATTATTTATATATAGTATAGTTAGTGTGTTAAGCATCGTCTTAGAATAGCAATCCCTATATCTCCAAAAATACAACTCGTTATCGGGAAAGGTAATATTGTTGGAATGCTGGTACACAATTTTAGTGCGGAAGATGTAAAAAAAAAATTGATTGTTTATATAATAATATTAGAAAAACTATTTAGAGACTTTTTATATACGTTATCTTGTTCAAGGGATAGGATTTAGACTTTCTAGCTATGTAATTTCTTTATTTGTTTTTGTAACTAAAGAAATAGCTGGTCTAATGGGTATGCCTGGTCAATTGCCGGATGGTTAGGGGAGTGCGTCTGGCGGCCTTCCTAGCGAAGGTACGGTTGGACTAGTTTCCCCGTCCTCCGGGAGGGGTTCCGGACCCGGCTCTTTTGGTATTTGGGTTGTCCTGCGGGGGTTCTTGTGATCCGTTCCGCGTTCGTTCCTGTTGTGTTTTGGGGTGTGGAGGTGAAGTATGGTCGGGGTGATGAAATCGTTCCCTGCCCGCCTGTGTCCTGTCGGTTTTGAGCGCTGTTCCAGCCATGCTTAGTTTTGTTACATAAATATCTTTTACACAATTAATATATTATATATATATATATATTATATTTATACGTATTGTATAGATATTTTTTGTATTAAATGTTATTAAAAGATCATTTAATAATATATTAATAACATATTTAGTACTTATTGAGTCAGTTTAGTCAAAACTTTAATATAAACTCATTATTTATTTTATGACTAATACTTACTGAAGTATTAGATTTAGTGAGTAAATTTATACGATTCCGAAGTCCGGCTAACATGTTACTACCTTCCGGTCGCCGGCGAAAGCTTATTTCGTCCGATTGTACCAAAATAACTCGCTACAATTTTATGGTGGTTTTTTTTTTCTTACGCAAATTGGAATTTATCAAGATTCAGTAAATCATGTATTCAAGGTGTTCCAGGTAGGTATAGTATGTGTATCGAGATTGATGTGGCTTCTTCTATGAGGCGGCCTATTTATATGGTATATAAATTAGCAAAAGTGTTAGCAAATTTACTCTCAACTATCGTTCTTTGGATAAATTTTTATAAGGAGATTGATATTGTTTTCAGAGGAAGTGAGAACACATCACTTTGTACCAAATAATACGATGTTAATATTAAAGAATATATTGGAAATAATTAATGAAATATAAAGATGTGATTCAATTTTCATGAAGGCATAAGCGATATTAGATATCGGTTTGGATACAATATATCATAAGACATAAGGACAAAATATTTGTAGGTTAGTAATGATAATGCACAAATTTGAAGTATTGGAAACTAGAGAAGCGAGTCAGAACTTTATTTGAAAGTCATTGAAATATCTGTTGTGTTTTCAAATAGTGGAAACAGTGATACTTGAAAATCAAGAGAATACCATATGCGAAGTGTTATCTTAACACAATTATAGTATATATTATTATATTATATATTATTATATATTATTATATATTTATATTTTATAGTTTGATATTGAAGTAAAAAATTCACTAATGATGTGGTTATTTTAAATCAGTAATTGCTTGTTATTTATGGCCAGAGAAGAGACATGAGTCAATTAATGGTATTGGCAAACTCAAATGTTTTCCCCTTCCAAGAGGAAGAATGAATTCTTAAAGTATATATATCAACGACGTTACTTCGATTCCCCCAACGGTTATTGATGTGTGAAACTTCAACCCAAAAACACGCACAGAGTGTTTCTTACTCCCTACCAACATTCTTCCCTATGAAATAGAAACTGTTAGAGACAGTATACACACCTGAATAATGAGTGCTCTATTTGCAAAAATTTTCTCTCTTATAAAAATAAATTTATGAAAAGCTGAAACATACTCTGTCTGCGAAAAAACGTAAATAAAACCTAATTAGTGAGGCAACGAGAATTCTTCATTTACGCATGTATGGTGTTCATGTGAATTGTGTCTGTTAAATTTATAAAAAGTATAATATGTACAATCCTTAAAAAATGCAGGCCTCAGAAGGAAAGGCTATCGTTTCTAGAAACATAAATTACAGCAACAAAGATCCCAATCTGTGAAAAAATCTGAAAAATTAAAAAAGAAGTTACTACGTACGAGAGGAGAGGGGGTATCCGTACGCAGTTACTCTTCTCGTCTATATATGCATTCCCACTGAAATATCTGAAAGTGTGTTGTCCGCATAAGATTGCAGAAAGAGATAGATTAACTGTGTAAAGTTTACTTCCCATTATAATTGAGTATAGAATATATTATCTCCCAAACAAACATACAAATTGAAGCTTATGTTTAATTAACATTGTTTCATTGGTCTCGAGATTTTCTACTTTAATTTCACAGTTACAGTTTCCAACCTCAATTGGCCAAGTCTCACTTTTTATGTTCAGCCGCAACGTTTGCGCAAAATCCACAATCACAGTTCTCATTCACAACCCCCGTATACGCAGATATTGCCACAATCAATTCGCATACAACCTTTTTCGGCATCAAGCAACAACAGCGCACAACAGTAATTACTTATATGTGAACGAATCAATTAAATCTTTTCAGCAGCCTCAACCTTCATAGTTATATGATCTAAAAGTGACACAGAATAACAAAATACGGAAAGAAGTGTACATAATCATTACAAATTCAGATACATAACATTCCATTGAGAACGCAATCTATACCTAAGATGCCAAGCAAGAAATTGATAGACTTCTTAAAGACTTGCAACCTACATCAGCCCTACTTCCCTGCTAACCGATCTAGTTGTAGTATTATATTCCTAATACCTAAGTCTATTGTGAAATGAAACTTGAAGTGATAAAATGAAGCAGAAATGTAAATTTTGAAAAAAGTAAATCTGCTGATGAACAGGAACGCTTACCTATGCTAAAGAAAAAGTGCGCATAATATTCAGGAATATATGTTCTTACAATTATATACCATAAATTGAAATTATGCGCACCGAATTTACACTTTTGAATGAAGCAGTAGGCAAAAATCGTTCAATTTGAATGAAATATTATGAAATAGTTCTAAAAGGATCAATATGTGGACTTTGTAGCTGATCCAAACTTACCAGAATCACGTAACTGACCAAGATAAGCCGCTGTAAAGGATGGCCAAGGATATCTGAACAAATCTTCAGAAACTATATAATTTTTTCAACCAGACATACACTACTCAATTGTCTATCTGGATACCAGCGGTGCTTGGATATTCTCCCCGTTGTACGCAAGAACCTTATTCAGTCCAATATTCATCGGTCACCTTCTTACGCATCAAGTATATTAAGCATAATTAAACGGTGTTTACCTTTCCTTTGAAAATGTTCCTTATAAATGCTTGAAAAAAAAAGAATATATAGAAAAACATCATTAGATAATGAATTTAAAGGACATAAATAGTCTGGATTATAAATCGGTAATTCTGTATGCTCTATTATTCCACTATATATTATAATAATAAATTAGGTTTATATGTTAAATTTTGTTCTAATATATGTTTTGTTAAATAATTAATTTTCAATTATCTGATAATAAAATATATCGATATAAAAGGTTGATATTAGTATATATTGTATATATATACATATAACGTAAAGACTATTATTATAATGATTATTATATTAATATAATATATATAATATAATACTATCATTATATAAATATTAATATTAATTTAGCCTTTTGGCTCCTAGAAGGTTTAAATTAAGTATAAATGGTTATTATTAAATCTTTCTTTTCTCTTTCTTTATTCTCCTTCTCTTCCCACTAGAACTAGCATATTCTGACATAATGTATATATATATATATATATATATATATATTATTATATAATAATATATTATATATATATAATTAATATATATATATATAATAATAAATAATTAATATATAAAATATTTTAAAATATTAAAAAAAATAATAATTATATAACGTGCTTACACTGTGTGTTACAGTAGATCCACAGGTAAGCAGAAGGTGAGGAGGTTGATTAAGTATACTATTCAATGCTGGAGGGAGCCAATAGTTTTTGGGGTTTCAACTAGGTTTGCTTTAAAGGTTATCAATTATTGAGAAAAAAAGAGTAATATAATAAGCAATTTAGAGGGTGAAGAGAGTAGATTCATGTTTACTTACTTCATAATCATAAACATGTAAGAAAAAAATTTCTCTTACAACGGTAAAACCTAATGTATCTTCCGCTAGCTCGAATGCATCTACTGGCAGTTTAAATTTTATCAGCAGATTGTATTAAATATACAGCTGTACAAGTTAGAAGATTAAAATTATTAATATATCTATTATTTTTTATACAATTTGACGGTATCTTCATATGATCTTGCTGTAGTGAAGCCAAATAAAAGATAAAAGGATCAGCATTATAACTACAGTTGCCGATGCTGTACTTGAAATTATAGGGATATTATAAACGTGTTAAAATATATTCCAATTTTGAGGACAACATTTGCAGATGAATGGCAATTCAAGGGTGCGCGAGAAAGTATTCAGTAGATGCTCGCTGGCCGAGTACGGTATATAGCTATTACAATCACATTTTCCCGTAAACAAAGCGGCTATCCGTTAAAGGAAGTCAAGCGTACGTATTAAAGAGCGCAATGCAAGTATGTTACCAAAAAAAAGTGAATACAGTTTGATAGATAATATAAATACTTATACGGGATTATTTAAAAGACAAGAAACGGCTTATAAAAGATTCATACTTAAATAAGACTTATGGTCCCTCTTTAACCATAGAACTAAATTATTTAAAAGCAACTTCTTAGAATATTCAAAGTAACTAAGAGGCCTGAGTAGAACCCATCTACAGAAAAAGTAAAATCAAGAAAACTATAAGTAGATAATTGCAGGGAATAACAGGTGAATGACTATGTAAGGAGTAACCTCAGTGAATGAGAAATGATAAAATGTTTAGAAAAGGAGTATAGGAATCCGGTTGAAAAATACTTTTGAATACTGTGTGAAGTTTTTATTAAAGTGCAATACAAATATCGGCCGACCATATTTCGCGTGATATTTCTTTAAATGTTATAATACTTAAAGATTTAAGAAGGTCGAAAAAATAAAAAGGATTTATAAACAAAAATAATGAATAAAGTAATAGGTTCAGAAATCATTAAATCCCTGTATAACTGCATGATATCAGTTAAATTGAAAAAATATTAGCTCAAAGGAAAAGGGAAAAATAAAAGTATCTGGTGAAATGGAGGGGTATCCTGCTAAGTTTAATACTTATTTATAAGTGATCTATCACTCTCATCAATATTGTTTGATGTAATTGTATCGAACTGTTATAATGTTCTTAACTTCACTTGCACTTTTTATTAAGTATAAACTTGTCAGGATATCCCACCCATTCACCAGATACTGTTTATTTTTGCCTTTTCCTCTCGTAGCTAATATTTTTCAAATTTAGTATTCATGAGTTACAGGATTGAACCTTACTTTTGTATTTCTTGTTTATAAAAATCCGCCTTTTATTTTTCACCATTTAAATCTTTCAGATAATATTACTTTAAACTATCACGACTGAAGGTCGGATCATTGGCACTTTCAAAACTTCAGTAGCCGAGAACCGATTCATATATTCATGGGTTATCTTAAAACCTTTCCTTCTGTTGGAAAACCACGATCATCCAGCTTGTCAATTCACCTTTATTCCGTAATTACTTTCTTTTATTTTGTTTAAATATTTGATAAACATATGTATGATTGGTGTTTTACACAATGTTCAGTTTTTTATTTGTTACGATTTAGATATAAGGAGTTGAATACTTTATAGTCTATGGTAAGACCTGTATTAAAAAAACAATTATGCACAGATAGCCAGTATTTAATCAATATGCTTTTTAAGAAGTATTTTAGTTATATATCTTATAAACGTATTGTGATTGGCAATATCGTGTATTAATATGCGTTTCAAAGCTGTACAAGTAAACTTCTGTTTACGGAAGAATTGTTAATCGATTAGCTTTTAACATACTCCAGAGCATCTCCTGGAAACTGCTCGCCCCTTGAAATTCCATCTGAATCTGAATCCCAAAAAGTGCTTTTAGGTTAATCATTCCAACGCACGTGCCTACAATATCATTTCAAGTACAAGCAGCAACTGTAGCTGATCAAATATTTAAAATATATTATACTCCTTATGTAATTAGCAGTATGTCAATATAATATGAATAACATATTGAACATGTGTTGTGATGCTTATTATAATTTGTGAAAAACCGCTTCATTCTATACTAAGAAATTAAATCAATTATTCGAAAATACAATCTTTACTAATCTAAGACGTGAAAAACCGAGTATGCAATATCGTAGTCTGCGGAGTATATGGTTTTTCATAAGTATGTAGGAGAATTTTTTTTTCTCTATGACAGTTTTATTATCATGATAGAGTTAAGATTGACTTCTCCTCACTCCTCTGAAATATTCGATATTCTAAAAACTTGCTTTTTTTTAATTTCTAAAAAATATGTGAATAATATTTAATCAAATAATTAAATAGCATACCCCCTAGTGATAACCCCCAACTAGACTGATTTGGCTCCCTCAGATTGACACCGTAATTTTTTCGTGATGCAACTAAACTTTAGAATACTAAAGGACTTTCGTCCAAGATGCGTTGTGGTGTGTAGCGTGAAGCGAGCATGCGCTTGTGGTAGCTATGAAGCGAATGCGTATTCTTAATATGCCCCTATTCATCGGAGCCGTTTGATAGTAATACATTTAGTATATTATATTATAAAGTATTTAAGATAAAATATAAAATAAAAAGAGTGAAAATAAAGAAGATAAAGTAAAAATATTGATTAGGATATGAATAAAAGTTATCTTGGAATAAGTAAAATTAGAGAAAAGAGTATAAAAGAGACTGAAAAATATAGAGAGTGTAATATTTATACATAGTGAAACAAAATTATATTAGGAAAGAATATCCGAATATTCAACAAATTAAAGAAAATAATAATAAGTAATAGTATTTATAAATAATATTATATAATATAGTATATTATATATATCTACACATACTAAATAATATATATATATGATATATTTATATATCATATATATACATTGGACCTATTTAAATAATTTATAATTATTGCTACAAAATTTAATTTTATAAAATACTATATATATATATATTATATATATATATATATATATATTAGTATATAAATATATAATTATATATATATATATATTAAATATATATAAATATAAATATATATATATATATATAATAAATAATATTATATAATATATATATAATATATATATAATATAATATATAATATATATATATATATATATATATATATATAATTTGTCACAGAAATGTGATATTAGGTCAAAAGGGATAAAGAAAGAGAAAAAGATTTAATAATAACATTTATTTATACACAAACATACAAGTTTTAAAAAAATAAAATATATATAAATGAATAATGCATAAGTTACGATTTATATCCAATCTGATGCCTATAAAGGTGTTCTTTCTTATTCGCTCCTCTGGTAACAGTTTAAGAATTGTATCTGATGCGTAAAAAAGGTGCCTGATGGATCTTGAATTCAGGTCTTAGGCGTACGGGGATATTTCTAATTCAATCGCGTTGTATTTTAAAATTAAAAATCTTCTGGGAAGAATTTATCTGAAGTTCTTTGTCTTGGATTCATTCCATCTTTACATGGCCTTTCTCAGTTACGTAGAGATCACTATACGAATCCCACAGATTATTTGACCTGTTAACTATTTTCATCATCAATTACGAGTCTGCCCTGCTTCATTCAAAAATAAATCTGGTCTTTAAAATATTATATATAAGCTATTCCGAGTTTACGCACTCTAATAGTAAGCTCTCCTCTAGATATTTTAAATTTATCTTCATATTTTTCACTTCAGTTTTACTTCATTAGGAATACCTACATTGTCGGTTAGCGGAATACAGGATGAATGTAGGTGCCAAGATCTTTAAGATCTATCTATTTTTGTATGGCATCTTGGTATAAGAATCGTTATCTCATGGCAGTGTTAATGTCTGAATTTTAATTATTCTGTAAACTACTTCTTTCTTCTGTATTTGTTAGTCTGTTAACTTTAGGATCATATAAGGGCTATGAGGTGAGGCTGCTGAAAAGATTATATGATATCGTTCAACTAATATAAGGATGTCTTGTTGGTGCAGAGCTGTTGTTGCTTGTGCGAAAGAGGCGTAATGCATTTGTGTGGGGCAATACTCTGCGTATATGGGGGTTGTTGAATGTATGAATACGTGATTGTGGATTTTGCGTCAAGGTGCGCAATAACTGGCTCATGATGAGGGTTGTGGAGATGAATAATCTGAGGAAAGCCTGAATTCTGTACAGATGCTGTATTATACTTCATTTTCTCATAACTCATTATATGGAAGTACAACAACCTTCTTCATTATGGGGACAAACACTTAGTTATCAGGGGAGCTATTAACTGAGAAAGAGTAATGGTGGAATACCCCTCCTCCTCTCTGTAGTAACTTCTTTGCTTATTCTTTCAGATTTTTATTGAGGAAGAGTTTTTTAATGGATGTTCTATATGACGCGTGAGCTTTACCTTCCTGAAGCCTTTTTAAACAGGGAACATTTCCTTTTATAAGATTCTGACATACTTCACACATACACACTGGATGAATTTTTCATCCTCACAATTAGTTTACGTTTTCAGAAGGTTCAGCTTTTTAAATGTTTTTTATAAAAGGTAAAATAACTGTTGCAACTGACACTCAGTTATTCAGGTATCGGTATACAGTTCCTATCTCATTAGGGAAGAAATGTTGGTACGGAGCACACTCT
>JABUQX010011151.1:0-26568 GCA_015478945.1 Trachelipus rathkii | reverse complement strand
TTTACTCTTTTCTCTCCTGAGTATTGTAACTTGAGTTCACTTCTTTTAATTCCGTATAATCTTTTTCTCGTACATTCTTTCTTTCTTAGACTCAGTCATTGACATCAAATATATTCAATTCCCGTCTCAGCTTATTCTATATTTAACCGACTTGCTAATCAACTCTTCCATGATTCCAGCAACTCACTATTTAGATTCTTACTTTCCTCCCTTTAACAATAGTAATATACTTCTCATTGCATACTAGCAAGCTTCCTTCATTTCGTTAATGATTTGTTCAGTGTTTTACTTGTTTCACTTATGTCACCTGTAATATTTTCAAAGGTGCTTTTGAAATACTTTTCGCTTATACTAAGGTTACTAAGTGTTATATTACATCGTCACATCTTAGTATCTCTTCCCCTTTTCTTTCTGTATTTTCGTTTTCTCTCTGCCATCTCACTTAATTCATCGGAAAGATAAATATAAAGTTATAGGATGTTTAGCCAAAGACTCATCCTCTGTTCATTGATAAGGTCCATCAACATATTCACAGCTATCTCTTTCACAAATCGACAAACTCATCCTCCGATTATTCCATCTATACCGTAACCGATTACTGTCGTATACGTATGAATAGCTCTTGTTGCCAGAAGCATGTAGTACTACCCACATATCCTCGCTCCCTTCACATGATAATTATCCACCTTCACTACATCCTCATTTTCTTTCTCGCTGCAACCCAAAGGCTACCTGTTTATTACAATTCTTTCGGATCACTATCTAACAGATGTTATAGTCACGCTAACATAATTCATCTAAAGCTCTACTCACATCCGTGCCAAAATTTATGCTTTAATTATTAATGAGAAAGTCAACTTACTCTCCCCTCAACATCAAAATCTCTTCAAAGATAGACCATATATAACAGCCAAATCAATCTTTGGCCTTTCATAATCAAATTAACCATTAGATATCCTAATATTACACAAACCAAAATTTTCAACCAAGATTTATGCGCTACAGTCATCTCATCAGAATCCCAACTCTTTCTTCTGCGTCTATCATCTTCTATTACTCAGCACATCATTCATTTACTCTCCACACCATCTTATCTAGTCAAGACGCCAAGGAATTCTCTCTTTTTTCACTCGACAGCCAGGCAAACTCAAATTTATCCTTATCTAAATACAGCAATCTCAACTCTCTTATAAGTTCTCCAGTAGAATCTAGGTTTCCCATTAGTATATCTTACCCACATGGTTTCATAAACCCTCCCACTATAATCCATAGACATCAAGTGAGCACAAAACCAAAGGACGTGCCTGCATAAACATTCTAGCTAAGATATAGAGTGGTAGTGGATCGCCACCCCCAACTGATCACTTCCCTTTAGTCGCACTTCCTACGACATACAAAACATAGGATATGCGTGGGTAATTCGTTTCTCTCCCCACACAAGAATATATATATATATTTAGTATATAAATATATATAATATATATTAATATATATATTATATATTAAATATATATATATATTATTATATATATATATATATATATATATATATTATATATATTATTATATATCTACCCCAATATACAACCACGTAAAATATATTGAAGATTTATAATAAAGTACATGACCAAATAATGTATTCCATTCGGATACAAATTTACAAAAATATTTTGATTAGTTTGCGGGGGAAGGAAGATTTTTTCGAGTTCGTCCTGGATCTATTAATAACATTTCAGCTAACTCCTTTTTCACTAGTCCTTATCTCTGTACTTGTTCGTGTCTACTAAATGATTCGTTTTCCTCTTCAGCTTTTTCTCCTTTCGAAAACTCCATCAGCCATACATTCGTTTCTCTCTTCTCTCTCTTCTATCTCTTCTGTCTCTTCTCCTAATATGATATATATATTACTATAATATATTATATTATATTATTATATATTATGATAGTTATATATATGTATAATTATTATATATATATATAATTATATATATATATATATTTTATATATATATAATATATATTAATATATATATAATGTATTATGGATCGCAAGCGGTGTTTAATATTGATTGTTGCTGTTCGTAAGATAATAGGCTTGTCTTCGCTACAAAGAAATTGTTCAGCCAAATTGATATATGATTCAAATTCATTTCTTCATTGGGCAACATTCTTACTTACTATAGCTTTTGTTATATCTTTTTCTTTATCTTGATTGATGATATTTCAATGATTACTAATTTAGGAGCTTGCGCAAGTTTCCATGTATTTATAAGGTCCTGCTTCTCCTCTCTCCTTTAACTAATGCATCTTTTCAATCACATCAAACTCAGTTTTATATTATAATATTATATATAATATATATTATATATTATTATATAATATATTATTTTATATTATCTATATATATATAATATTATTATATATTATTATATATATATATATGATATTATATATATATATATACAATATAAGATTACAATATAAATGGGAGGTAGAATGAATTCTTTGCCTTTTCTCCCAGAAATGCTGAACACCTGGCATTTTGCTGAATGACGGTACAATATTACATCGGTGCTCTTACCACTGGGATCCAATCCCCTACAACCTATATAAATTGGTAGTTCAATGAACAGTATTTAAAATGCAAACGAGCTCCCTTCAAGGCGACATCACCCAGGTGTCCAGCCTGTCCTTTTCCCTCTGTTCTTTATATTTGCAGATGGTAAACATTGTCATTTTGATGCTGCAATTTAAATGATGTAATTTAAATGAATAGAACATAGTAATTGGAAGGTATAGAATTCTTCTTTGCTTTCCGGATGTTGACCACCGCAATGTTGTGAATGGAGGACAATAGTGCAATATTTACCATCTATATTATATATAAAGATACGGGATAATAAGACAGTAGTGCTGACAACCTGGTTGATGTCGCCCTTGAAGTGGAGCTCGTTGCTTTAAACTGTTCTTGAGCCCAACTTGTATTGGATGGGGGTGTCCAGTGGTAAATTGCACGCGGGGTATATTGTGCCTTCATTTCGCCAACATGCTGGTGGTTCAATTCCTGGAGATAAGGCAGTCAATTTTGCTTTACTTTCCATTATTATGTTCTTTCTTTAATTACATTCTTAAATTGCGATTTCTATAATTTGCAATATTTTATCGATCCTATATGATATATAATAGTATATATTTGAATATTATTATATCTTAATATTATATATATATTATATATATATATATATTATTTTATATATATATTATAATATATATATTTATATACTATATATTATATATATTATATATTATATTGGCAGAAATTACATTTCCTTTTAACATGCTTTAATCCCTTATTCATGAAGAGTAACATCGGGGTGCTGGGGGGGACTACGAAAATTCTGGAAACTTTATGACTGTGCTATCTCCGAAGCTGTCGCGTCTAAGTGTTTCGCAGGACGGATGTTTAATCTTGTGCCCCTATGGTAAAGATAAATTACTCAGACTGCTACGAGGTAGGATTGAAACCAGGAATCATCCTCGCATCGAGAGTCGGCGAAGTCGACCTCTCTACTCACGGTAGGCGTTTATAGTATATATACGTATTATAATATATTTATATATTATATATAATATATATTATATATATTAATATATTATATATATATTAATATATTATATTATATAATATTATATATATTATATTATATGTATATATAATCTATTATATATATATAAATTATAATTATTAATTATTATGATATATATATATAGTATGTAAGCGGGGGGAAATCTAATCGTTCCACAACTGACAACCAAACTGAAATCCGGAAGTTGCACATGTTGCAAGCAACATTTTGCAACATACCGGTTTTAAAGCTTGACGTGTTCAAGTAGCTGGTTTTTTTAATGGTCGGGTTGAGACCGTATTTATAAGGTCTGGATAGACCTGACTTCATGAGTGTTTTGAGCCTGTAACTCGAGGAACCCTGGAAAGTGGAAATTGGGCTTCCTGGAAACTGATAATTATGGATTCCTGGAAACTGAATAATCCTGGAACAAAACATCGTAAAGTGGAAATTGGGCTTCCTGGAAACTGGAAAGTGGATTCCTGGAAACTGGAAAAACTGATAAAAATGATTATAGTGTATTATATTATAATATATTTAATGCAGGAAATTTTTTTTAATAATTAATAATTAAATAATATTAATATGTTTTGTCTGTTGTTCCGCCGCCATCTGCCTGGAATCGAGGTTCCGGGTGAGTGCACCCTTCGGTAGAAGGGGTGCTGGGTTACTTCATGATAGGAAATTTTTCTTGAAGTGTTTGAATTTTTTGCATAGATGTATTATTAATGGTAGAGAAGAAGATAGTGCACGGAGTGCTTAAGAGAAACGGGAGGATATTAGGATGGTATTGAAGTTGATGGAAGTGGAGTGAAGCGAGGATAAAGGAGGAATGATGGAATTGGAGTGAAGAAGAGGAAGGTCAGGAGATATGGTTCTTGTGAATCCCTCCCGGGGGTCTCCAACTGATAATATAGTACAGAAGAAGAAGAGGAATGAAGAAGAAGAAGAAGAGAAAAAGAAGAATGAATAGAAAGAAAAGAAAGAGATAGAAGAAGAAAAGAATGAAAATATGATAGATAGTAAAGAAGAAGAATAAAGGAAAAGAAGAAGAAGAAGAATAGAGAATGGCCCGGAGTGCATAAGAAGAGAGATTGGAGGAAGGAGGAATGACAGAGGTGTATCAGGCTACATGGTGCTGGATGCCGGTGCGGTCGCGGAGTTAGTAAACTTAGTCTTATGCCTCTTAGACCGTACATTTCTATTTTCAAATCTCGTATATTTTTATAAAAGGCAGATAAGAAATAGTGAAGTGGAGATTTATTTTAATATAGGTTTTACTTTTAACTTCCATTAGCTTGTTCTTTTGTAATATCAGTTTTAACTTTTTAATTACTTTTATTTATTTTGTTTGCTTTAACTGATTTTTTGTTTTTATACTAATAATAATTATTCTTTTATGTTTTATTATACGTATAAAATTTGCCATTTTTTACTATATTACCTAAAGTGCAGTAAAATATAATATCGAGTTTATAGTAAATCTTTTGTTCAGTTAATCAAAAGATACAATCTATTATACTCTATTCCCATCCATGATCTATTATGATTCTATTTGATTCTATTGATTCTATTGATCTTATTTGATTCAAGTCAATTTTTATAAATCAATATACAAATAAACTTTATTATTTTGTCTTTGTTTCCTTTATAACATTTTGTTGTTTTACATAAAATTTTTTCTTTTATATGTTTATAACTTAAATAAATTGTGCATTGTTACATAAACTTAAAGCAGTAATCGTAAATCAGTAAAGAGTAAATCATTAACATCAGTTAATCAAGCTACCACCCACTCTCGTCTCTCTACTACCTCATTCTTGATCCTATTGAACTATGGATTCTATTTATAACTAAAGTGATTCCAGGCTTTTTCTTTGTAAAATTAAAAAAAAAAATCTTTTATTATATTTTGTTTTGTTGTTCTTTAAACATTTTTGTTTTTACATAAAATTTATTCTTTTTATGTGTATTTAACTTAAATAATATTTGCATATATAAACAAAATAAATTAATAGTAAATTCAGTAATTCATGTAATCAAACTACCCTTTCCACCCTCCTACCCATCCATGATCTATTGATTCTATTGATCTAAATGATCTATTTGATCTATTGATCTATGTTGTATTAATAGTTCATATGTTTTTATTAAATTGTTAATGTTTTTACATACCAGCTATACATGCAGTAAATCAGTAATCATATAAGTCAACTACGCCTTCCAACCTACCCTATCCCTTTCATGATGCTATGATCTATCTGATCTATTGTATCTACTTGATATTGGGGCTATTGATTGTCATGTTCATATTTGTATATATATCATAACATATTAAATAAATTCTTTGCTGTATGCGTTGTTGGTTGAAATGGTCATCGTTTGTTGTTGCAATTTGTGTGCACGGTTGTTGATGTTTGTTGTTTGTGAAATGTTGTGGTTTGTGTGTTAAATGTTGTTGTTGTGTTGTTGCTGTTGTGTTGTTGTTTGCTGTTGTTGCTATAAAGTATTCAATTATATTCAATACGTTCTATTTAAATGATAAATTATATTCAACAACTTTTTCAAAAATACTCCTCTAAAAATATTATTGTTATATTTTACATTTTTTAAAATATAATTTGAAAACTAAACAAAAAATATATCTCATCTATGTCTAACTGACATAACAGCAATTCATTAATCAACGTATTAATTAGAAGTTTCCAACTTAGCCAGCAGAGAGTCAGTCAATATTGCAATCTCAAATCTTTACTATACACAACTGCTCAAAATTATTTAATTATTATTTATATTATTTATTGATTATTATCTATTTTATTATTATTATTATTATTATTATTATTATGTATTATTATTATTATTATTATGTAATTAATTATTATTATCATTATTATGATTATTATTATTATTAAGTTATTTCACATAGATCTCCACATTGCACTTCAATAACGCGATTGTGATTCACTTTGCTCTGCAGGTCACAACCTAAAGCATTGTATGGTAATTTGCTCGCATACTCCTATTCACCTAACATTTACGTCAATTTAGTACGTGCTCAAGGGTAACCACCAGAGAATTGTATTTCGCTATGCCAGCGAGGGCGTATCGCAATGAAATTTTCGAGAATGATTCTATTTAATCTTAAATATCTTTTGACACATGGAAAAGGGTAATCGTGATATAAACTTTTCTCCCAATACTTTTGGACACATGAAGAAAGGGTAACGAGATTTATACTTGCTCCCAATATCTTTGACACATAGAAGGGTACGAGATTTTATTACTTTTCCCCAAATATCTTATAATAATATATAATACTAATAATAATAATAATTTTGGTCGTTATATATATATATATAATAATAATATATATATATAAATATAATAAAATATATATATTATATATTATATAATATATTATATTATATATATTATATTATACTATATATTATAATATTATATATATATATATATATATATATATATATATATATATTAATGGCCCTATATTTTTTCTTGTACGTTTGTTAATATTTGACTATGACAAATGTGATAAATTAAAACGTGATGTATAGAGGAAAGTGATAATGTTTTCGTCCCCAAGATATTACTGGTTAACCTGCTATGTTGTGTTAGAGATCGTGGTATAGGTTAATGTTTTGCTGAGTACTATGTTTAGCTTATCCGATAAATTTTGCTGAATGTTACGTTTTATTTCATAGTTCATAAATTAATGTTATTATTTGATATGAGTTGCATTTTGATGAAGGTAGTGTCAATTTCATATGTTCAATGATGTATGGGTATCTTTGATATGATTGGTCATTATGTTTAATGGAATTTTTGTTAGATTAATACTTGCTTAGCTGGTTGCTGTGTTATTCTGGAAAAGTTGGTGATACTATTGAGTTGTTGCTATGTGTTTGTTAGCTACATTCCACCTTTTGATTCAAGTACTTGAACTTTGTGAATGTTAGCAGATTATTCATTTGTGAGGTGTGTTAGGTTTGTTCGTTGTTACATTTATATTCTTAAGTTCAGGTTATGATATAAGTAAGCTTTTATTAATGTAAAAAATTTTGTTACGTTAGCCATATATCGTAGGTCTGTAATGATAATTTAATGACAAGGTAGGATAAATTTTTGTATAAATATTACAATGCTTAGTAAAATTAAATGAACTGTCTAGAAGTTATGCTTGACAAAGTTGGAATAGGTTAGCGTTTTTGTATGTTATGTTAGTTACTTTACTGTTGTTAAGTGGGGAACTTTTGTTTGATGTTAGTGATTATTCGTCTTAAGGTATGCGTAAGGTTTGTCTGTTGTACTTATTATTCTTAGTTCAGGTGATGTTATGGTTAGCTTTACTAATGGGAAAACTTTGCTACGTTACATATTTCGTTGATCAGTGTAATTACAAGAACTTTAATTTTTATGTTACTGATTTCCCTCAAATTATAGTCTCGAAATTGGAACTTGAATCAATAGATCAATAGAATCAATAGATCAATAGATCATGGAGGTAGGAGGGTGTGGGTAGGTTGGGTGGTTTGATTTCTGATTTACTGATTTATAGCTTTAGGGTATGTAAAAACGCAAATTTTTAAGTTAATAAACATACAAATGAAATAAATTTTAGTTAAAACGAATTCTTTTAAACAGTATATAAAGCAAAAATAAATAAAAGTTTTTATAAAATTATATATTTATTTTAATAAAAATAAAATAAAACAAACTAAAATAATTAAACTTTTAACAAATTCGCTTTTATTATAAAGAATAATAGAAACGTAAAAGAAAATACATAAACAAACGGATAATGTTTATATTAAAGCATTGTGAAAAATTGTAAATGTCTTCACAGTGACGTTTAGAAAATGTCTACCCACTGCTTGGCATCATAGAATAGGCAGTCATGTGATCATAAGCTTAGTACGATGATTGCCAGTCTCGTGTTTCAAGTAAAGGTGTCTATAATTATTGTGTGTGCGTGTGTGTGTGTGTGTGTGTGTGTGTGTGTGTGTGCTGTGGGTGTGTGTGTGTGTTGTGTGTGTGTGTGTGTGCTGCGCGGTATGTAGGTTTGTTATGTTAATATACATATATAATAATAATAATAATAATAAATAATAATAATAATAATAATAATAATAATAATAATAATAATAATAATAATAATAATAATAATAATAATAATAATAATGAATTAATAATAAAACATACTGTTTAAGATAAAACAGATGTTAAGTAAGGACAAAGGGGAACCAAATGTAATACAATCTTATTTACCCTTCTCATGTGTCAAAAGATATTGGGAAGAAAGTAATAAATCTCGTTACCCTTCTCATGTGTCAAAAGATATCGGGTACAAAGTAATAAATCTCGTTACCCTTCTCATGTGTCAAAAGATATTGGGAGAAAAGTAATAAATCTCGTTACCCTTCTCATGTGTCAAAAGATATTAAGATTATTGAGTCATTCCTCGAATTTTATTGGCTGACCGTGACGGCATAGCAAATACAATTCTCTGGTTGGTTACCCTTGAGTGTACTAAAATTGCGTAATGTTTAGGTGAGGGTAGAGAGCAAATTACCTACCAATGCTTTAGTTGTGGACCTGCAGGCAAAGTGATCACACGCGTTATTGGTGCTGTGAGATCTATGTGAAATAATAATATAATCGAATAATAATCAATAATAATTCAAAATAAATAAAATAATAATAATAATAAAATATATAAAAATAATAATATAATAATAATTAATATAATATTTTGAGTGGTTGTGTATAGTAAGATGAGATTGCTATGCTGACTCGCTGGTAAGTTGAAACTTCTAATTTAGTTACGTTGTTAATGAATGCTGTATGTCAGTTAGTCTAGGATGATATATTTTTGTTAGTTTTCAATATTACAATGAATGTAAATTAACATTAATATTTTTAGAGATATGTTTGAAAAAGTCTGAATATTGTATTTTTTCATTTAACTTGAACGTTTGATATATTTAATATTATAGGCAACGAACAGCACAACACCAAACAATCAGCACAAACAAAACAACAACCAACAACACATTAACAACAACACAACCATTTCAACTGCAACAAATGCAACAACTGCAACAAATGCAACAACATAACGTGACATTTCCAACTAACAAACGAGCTTACCAGCAAGAATTTATTTTAAGTTATCTTATACAAATTTATGACATCGAATCAATAGCCCAATAGATCAATAGATTAATAGATCAATAGAATCAATAGATCATGAAGGGTGGGTGGGTGGCTGGAAGGCTGTTTGATTAACTGATTTACTGATTTAATGGCTTAGGGTATGTAAAACATTAAAATTTTGTAAAAATTTGACTTTAATCAATAGATCAATAGATCAATAGATCAATCCCTCAATAGATCAGGGTTCATGGATGGGTAGGAGGGTGGAAAGGGTAGTTTGATTTACTGATTTACCTGATTTAACTGCTTTAGGGTATGTATATAGTTATAAACATAAAAAGAATAAATTTTATGTAAAAACAAAAATGTTTAAAGAAACAAACAAAATAAATAAAAGTTTTGTGTTATGTTATACAAAATATACTTGAATCAATAGTCAATATGATCAATAGATACAATAGATCATGGATGGGTTAGGAAGGATAGAGTGGGGTGGTTTGAATTTACTGATTTACTGTTATCGCTTTAAGGTATGTAAAAATGCAAATTTTTACGTTATAAACTAAAAAGAATAAATTTTTTAGAAAACAAAAAGTTTAAACAAACAAAATAATAACAGTAATTAAAAAAGTTAAATTGAAAACAAAAAGTAAAAATAAGAATTAAAATGTTATATTAAAGTATAATAAAAATAGCAAACAATATATTTTAGTTGACGTTTATAAAAAGAAAACGAGATTTGAAAATAGAAATGTCTGTCTGAGGCTAAGCTAATGTTTACTAACTCAGCACCGCACCGGCTCCAGCACCGGTGCCTGTACCAACTCTGTCTTCCCTCCTTCCTCCATCTTCTCTTATGCACTCCGTGCATTTCTTCTTCTTCTTCTTCTTCTTCTTCTTCTTCTTCTTCTTCTTCTTCTTCTTCTTCTTCTTCTTCTTCTTCTTCTTCTTCTTCTTCTTCTTTTTTTATTTCAGTTGGGACCCTCCTCCGGGGGGTTCCAGACACCAATTCTTCCTCCTTCCTCCTTCTTCCTCCTTCCTCATTCCTCCTTCTTCCTCCTTCCTCATTCCTCTTCCTCACTTCCTCTTCCTCTTCTTCTCTTATGCACTCCGTGCATTTCTTCTTCTTCTTCCATCTTCTATACATTATGCAAATTTCAACCTTCTAAGAAAATTTCCTATCTGGAAGGAACCAGCACCCCTTCTCCGAAGGGGTGCACTCACCCGGAACCTCGATTCCAGGCAGATGGCGGCGGAACAAACAGACAAACTATTTACTATTTATTTATTTATTTTATTAATATTTTAATTTATCTATTTTTATTTTCATTAACTAATTTTTATTTTTCATTTTTTTATTTTTTTCAGGATTCCAGTTTCCCAAGAATCCAGTTTCAGTTTCCAGGTAAGCAATTTCCACTCCGGTTCCTGCGATATCTGTTCCAGGATTTCCAGATTTCCAGGATCAGTTGCCATCCAAAACTGGCTCTTTACTACAGCGATATTATCGAATGAGTTATTCAATAAAGCTTTCTTCTCGATTTTCTTTATATTTCAGTCAACAGAGCACGTAAAAGACGATTAAACATCGATATAGGGGTAAAAAACATCGATAATTCGATTGAAACCATCAAAAATTGATCTAACGATATTTCAAACATTCCTGGAATCAAAAAAAAACCCTTTGGAGGGCTAGCCCCCTTTTAGGGGTAAAACCCTTGAGTTCAGCGCTCAAAACCTCTGAGTCGGTCTTCCAGACCTTAAATTCGGTCTCACCGACCTTAAAAACCCTAACCTTGAAACGTCAAGCTTGAAGAACCAGCAAATGTTGCAAAAATGTTGCTTTGCAACATGTTGCAACTTCCGGTTGCAACTTTCGGATTTCAGTTTAGGCGTTAGTTTCCCCCCTATAATATATAATATAATATCTAATATAATATATATATATATTATATAATATATATATATATTAATTATTAATATATATAATATATATATATAATATAATATATAATTAATTTTATATATAATATATATATATATATATATATATATACTATATACTATATATAATATATTATACATAATATATATATATAAATATAATATATATTAATATATATTATACATATATATATATACTATAATATATAATATATACTATATATATATATATATATATAACTAGTAGTATATATGGGGTGTGCCAAACACGCACTTGAACCACAACTAGTTGATTAAAATAACGTGGGCGCAAGAAAAAGCCACACGACAACCTCCTTCATGAACCATCAGTGCGGAACGGTCGCGGCCAAATTCACTATGAAGCTTCCACGTCCCTGACAGCTACTCACTGTGGTAATCTTTTTCAACGTCAGGGTCTAACTTCCTGGACCAGACCCACACACTTGCCCTCATCAGAAAACGACGCACATTCTCTCTCCTATTAATCAATTTCCTTCTCGCTTGTGCTAAATGCATCATTCCTTTATATTTCAGCACTCTCAATTACTGACTCAATCCCCGTTTTTTTTTTTTTTTTATTTTTTTTTTTTTTGGGGGGCGGGGCTCTCCTAGTTGTCTGCTTACCGATCATACTCACACTATAGACCCCAACCCCATCTTAAACCAACCGAATATCATCCATCATTTTCATGACAAAACCATCATAAACGCACAACGATTGCGCTTTTCGTCACACACAGAGATTCCTTGATAAACGATAAGTGCATCTGATTTTATCAATTCTTTCTCACACCTAACACCCTATGATTATCACATCTGAACACATTGAACCTTAGATCAATACCTCTTATCCACATAATAGCTTCCCTACTGTACAATAATACACGGTAGCAACATACACTCATTGCAGACTCCTAGCGCACTCATGACTTAGTCCTCATTGCAGTACACTAAAATTAAATATGTCATCAGCCACTTTCCGCACAACTTAGCAACTTCCTTCTACACTCTCCATCATTCGTTCCCATTTTCATCCAACATATGACCTAAATATTACTCAGACAACTTGTTTCTAGTTCCTACAATAGAAGCAATGATTTCAACACTGTGGGCGGATTCTTTCTCCTACCACCTATCATCTTGCTCTTACCTCTACATTTTCTTTCAAATCCTTCCTTTTTACACACTCCGCCAAACCTCTCTACGAATCATCTCAAACTTTTTTATGATACACCACACAAAACCAAGTCATCTGCATACAGTAAGCAAGGCATCCTCCAGTCTCTTCATTCTCCATCAATCTAGCAAACTCCCCTGCCACCCCATCTTAAATTCTCTCATCATCCCATCCTCATACAAATTAAATATTCATGGAGACATAGTACATCCGTGCCTCATTCCACTATTATTATTAAAGCATTCACTCTCCACTTCATTTATTCTTAAAAACGCTTCACTAATAACATACAAACTTTTTTTCTATTCAAAGGCCTACCACCAACACCATATATCATTAACACCTGCTACAGATCATCCCTATTAATCCTGTCATACGCCTGTTGCAAGTTCACAAAACCTAATGAAGTTTCTTATTCATTTCTTTCATTTTCTCACTCATTTGCTTCAATGTAAAAATTTGATTCACACATCCTCCACCACTTCTGAACGCACCTTATTCTTCAATAATCAACTCCGGTCACTCGACAAACTCTTTCAACCAATATGACTGCATATATCTTCCCTACAACACTCATTGAACTTATTCCTCTGTAGTTTCTACAGTTCCACTTATCACCCTTATCTTTATTCTTGTACAAAGGTACTATCTCTGATCTCCCCCAGTCCTCCGATACTCCACCCTTTAGTCAATCACAATCTCACCTCCATTCTTGATAATTTCCTCAGTAATTCCATCTATACCTGCTGATTTACCATTCTTCAACTTTCTCACCCTATTCATTGCCTCCTCACTAGTAATAACATCATTATGAAAATAGTACTTCTTCTTACACCATAAAATCCACACGTATTCACAATCAGATCTTCATTACTGCCAATGTTATGCAGATTTTCGAAATTTTCCCTTCACACACTCTTCACGTCCATCTTATCAATTACAGCACCATCCTATTCATTACAAAGAAATTTTCTTATCTTTCTTACCTTCCTAACTTTTTCCAGAACAGTTTCCTATTTCCCATAGTCACCATTTCATCTTCTGTCCACACAGTTCATTCTACCTTCTTTTTTCCTTCTATAGATGCAACTTTTAGCCTTCCTCTTATTCCCTCCTTACATATCTCCATAACACCTTTCTTATCGAAGCATCAATCAACTGGTTTTAGGCATATCCATCTCAACAATCCCTTTCAAACTTTTTACCGCCTTCAATGTTCACCTCTACTATTTGGATCTTACGTTCATACTTTTAGAACACCACAGGTTTTACCATTGAACTATTAACACGCTTTCTTCATCTTTGCGTCACATTTTGTCAGTTCTAACTTCTAAACTTCCTAATTCTAACATCAACGACTACTCCTTAACTTTTTTCTTACCTCTCCACATCCACCCCATTACCTAATTAATTTACATAGCACCATAATGAATGCTGATATTCCCATCTCAACCCCCTGATTTAACAACCATCCACTATACTTCAACGATTCTCCTTCTTAATATATATAATAACTATATATAATAATATATATTTATATTATAGTAATATATAATATATATATATATATATATATTTATATATATATATATATATATATATATATATATATATATATATATATATATATATATATATATTCGAGCTCATTATCGCTTCTTATACATTTTTTTATAAATATTTTAATAAATGGTAAGAGAAAATGCAGCTTCGGAATGTCCAAGAGGGGCGGCACCCAACCATAGCCATATCGTAACCGCTTCCTCTATCATCACCTGGAAAGTTCGCAAGCCTCCCCGAACCGCATGGGGGGAATAGCCACCCTGGTGCGCCAGAACTCTTCCCTACTTGTCCCGATATATGTTTCCCTTTTCTTCATTAATTTTTTGCAGCTTTCGCAGCTCTTTATTGAAAAATTTTTATTTTGTTGATCACCACACCATATATATATATATATATATTATATATATAATTATATATTATATATATATAAAAAATTTAAATATCATATAGTCATATAACATATATATATATATATATATATATTATATAAACTATATATATATATATATATATATATACAATATATATATATATATGATATAATATTATATTTCATATTATACTATAATATATATTATCATATATATATTAATCCTCTACCTATACGAAATATATGATGGCTTATTATATAAGTTATATAACTATATGATATATATAATATATATATATACCTCTAAAGATTTAACCTTTCAATAGAAAGAATAAAACAATTAAAATAATATTATAGCAAGGCTACTCTGGTCCAAAAATTCCTACACTATTGTCAAACAAAGGATCATGTTTCAAAACAGGTTTCTTCTATTTTGATGTACATTATACTCTGAATATTACAAATCAAGTCTGTAATTAAGCTCGTAACACACTTTATTTTCATTGTGTATAGTCTATAGGGCCCTATTTTAAGATTTTGATTTGCATAGATTGAATAAAACACTTCAAAAAATAATACTCTATCGAACTTAAAAAAAAGTTTGTTTACCAAATTTAATCTCGCCGTGAGCTCCGAATCTGCAATAAAAATTCTGCCTGATTCCATTTTGATTTCATTATAGAATTGAATAAAATTCAATAAATTACTTAAAAAATAATACACTATATCGAACTTAAGAAAACTTTGTTTACAAATTATATTTCGCGTGACGTCACGAATCCAAAAAATCCAAAAAATCAAAAAAATCAAAAAAATCAAAAAAATCAAAAATTGATTTAAATCACCAACCCTATATATAGTATATATTATATATATACTATAATATATTATATATTATATATACATTATATAATATATATGTACTACTACTATATAAATAATATATATATCATATATATATATATAATATATATATGGTATATATCATATATATATAGCTCATCATATATATATATATGATATAATAATATAATAATCATATATATTATATATTATATATATGATATATATAATAACATTATATATAATAAACGTATATATGATATATATCTCAATCAATCTTCAACTTAACTATATGTTATGACCAATACTTACATTTATGGAATTAATGTTCAACCAAAATAATTAATGTAAATATTAATTACAATTCAAAATGAAATATCATCAGAGAGAACACACACCATCCTTTTTATTGAAATTTCTCAAGCCAAACATTCCTTAAATAATAAGCTTGTGAAAAATTATAATCTTCTCCTTTCACGCTCACCGAGACTACGTTCGCCGACATCCCAGCTATGAGGGCGTCTTAATATTCGTTTTCTGAATTACTATTAATATATATATATATATATATATCATATATATATATATATAGTATAATATATATATATATAATATAGTAATATATAATAATAACTATATTACAGATATACTATATATCATATATGATAACTAGAATACATACTATATATCGATTCTACTATATTATACTAATAATATATCATATTCAATAATAAATTATATATATATATACTATATAGTTAATTTAATACTATATAATCTATATATATATATATATTATATATATATTATATATCAACTATATATATAATATATATTATATATATAATATATATACTATACTATACTAATACAAAAGACATTACTCTTTTAAATTTTCCAGTCGGGGGGCTTACGACTTCGCAAGTGGTACATTTTCAAATGAAGGATCTAAATATATAATATATATATATATATAACTATAATATATATTATAATATATTTATATATTATATATATATATATATATAATATATATATATATATATATATATATATATATTAAAATAGAACATAATCAACTATTAATAATAATAATAATATAAATAAAATTTTATATACATATATATATATACATATATAACTTACTATATGTAATGTATAATATATATATATATTATATACTATATAGTAGCTATATATATATATATATATATTATATATATATATATATATATAAATTATATATATAAATATATATATATTATATTATATATATATATATATTATATATATATATATATATATATATACTATATATATATATTATATATATAATTATACAATAATATATATATATATAGTCATCACATTTATATCTATATATAATATATATATATAAAATTCTCATAAAATTACATCGGCTCTCTCAGCTGTCAGGTCAATTCCACAACTCAGACTCATCCCCATTGCCTTATTTTGACTTACCTGATGTCAAAACTATTCATTGCTGACTTCTGAGTCACGATCTCGATACATTGACAGTAATAAGCAAGACCTTGTAATGCGATCCCTCTCCAACACAATTCCGTAAATACGTTTTCAGATGCCTTAATGTCGAAAATGTTTTTTTCTACTGTTGCGATGAACTATACAGCTAACATCGACTACCTAGATAATTCAGCGAGAGTATTCAATCGTAGAGACCAAACCTCCCTCTTGTCCACACTTAGCCAAAGCACCGAACGCAGTTTTTGGTTTTTCATTTTCTAACAGCCATTTACGCTGCCAGACACAACACTCTCCTTTTTAGTGTATCCTGTGAGGGGTCTGAAAGGTGTCTTTATAAAAAGAGGATGGCTTTTTTCAATATGCTTTATAAGGTACATTAATTGCATTTTTCTGGTAAAATATACTTGAAGTGAAATGATAGTGGTTTCATGCGAGGAGAAATAGATCAGTCAACGAAGAAATCAGATCATCAATAAACGGAATAAAAACTCAATCGGGTGTAATATGATTCCGGGATCTGATGTAGGCACAATACAACGATGTTTCTGGAACTTCGCAGTTCTTGAGAATTTTATTTCAGATACCCTAAGCTGTCGCACCACATTTTTAGCCTGTGCGAATATGGTTTTTAACTCTGTGTCTGCATTTTTGTCTATCTTTTTTCGAGAAGTTGAATAATGTCTTCACTAAGTTTATTGCACTGATAATGTCCAAATGGATACTCTGTAACTGTTGTCCCTCTCCCCGCAGTCTTCATCTATAAGACTACGTATATAATATATTATGTACGATTTTCACAATTACTGATGAATTTAACAACGAAGTGTAGCTTTCTGTGATTATTCACCAGGCCATTCTTTTACTTCTTCCAATGACGCAGTATTGGCTCAAAAGTCTCTTTAAAAGGAAAACCGCCCTACAGTTGCCGTCTACAACACCAAGTCGACCTGCAGTTTATCTCTCGACACATGCTTTTTCAATATATATGTATCACTTTTTGTTATAATATAACTTGCTTAATTATCTGTCCAAAGAGTTTTTGTGCGCCCCGGACCATGCGAAGAGAAGTGGCGATACCTTCAGAGAGGATGAATTCCTAAGACGTTTCGAACTGCATCGCTCGAATATGAGTTTCAGACGAAACATATATTCGCTCATAACGAATGCTAGCCCATGGTCACACACACACTGTGTGATATTAGAGCCTTTACAGATCAGCTCAATTTCGACATAACAGATTAACACTCGATCAAGGAGCCTAATTCGCCTCTCATGGACAGATATATCAGCATCCCCTTGGCCTCTTAACTTGTCGAGTTTTAAACCAAGATAGCCGAGTCTCTCCAAAGTTACATTTGCCAATGCTTTCCCTGAGATATCATCAACCGGAACAAATGATAAAAAATCCTCTCTAAGTAAAAGGAGTAATCACCCATCATCACCAATCGCGGACCTTAACACAAAAGTGAAAACTGTATTCTGCTTGGGAAATATCCGTGTTTCATCAGCTAATACTGAAAAAAAAAATGTTTTATTAACTTCTTCTACCTATTTTCTGGACAAAATGACTGTATGATATTTCATTCTATCGTATCATCGGACTCGATACATTTTGAGCTTTTGACGATAGAAGTAGAGTGCGTTCTTCAAAAACCTGGGTAACCTCTATTTGCTTGAAACCAAGAATAGGCTTCTAAAATTTTCCTCTTTTTAGTGAGTTGAATAATTCAATACGTCCAGATTCACTGAGCCAATTAATGCAAGACCTTGCTGGCCACATAAACGTATAGTTTCATTTATTGGTACAAGTTTTTCTCTATTTTCCTCACATTTTTCTTATTTTGAGCGTCCAGTTGTTTGTGTATGCTTTCGATTTTTTTCTGAATAAGGGCTTCAATATTAACTTATATTATATATATATTTATATAATATATATTATATATATATGATATTATATATATATAATATATATATATATATATATATATATTATATAAGATAATATATTATATATATATATATATTATATAATATATATATATATATATATAATATATATAGTTGTTTCTGCTGAAAAATTTGCACTGTCGATAATTTCGGGGGGGACTGCAGCCCCCTCAGCCCCCCCTGGCTAAGCCCCTGTAATATATATATGATATATATATTATATATATATATATATATATATATATATATATATATATATATCATATATATATATATATATATATATATATTATAATATATATATATATATATATATATTATATAGTATATTAAACTATAGTTTAATAACCACCATTTACGGCAGAAGCCCTTTCAAAGAGGGTCGCAGATAATAAAATAAAATCACAAATTCAATTGAAACCTAGCCCATTCTCACCTCAACCGCAAATCTTTAAGGTAAACGCAGAAGGACTTAAATAGGGAGATTAAGTACAGTATGATAAATATATCCTTGTAACTATCGTAATATAGCTATTTTATTATTATTATTATTATTATTATTATTATTATTATATTAATTATTATTATTATTATTATATATATTATTATATTATTATTTATTATATTATTGTTTATTATTATTTTATTATATTATTATATTAACTTATTAATTATTATTATTATTATTATTATTATTATTATTATTATTATTATTATTAAATACGTATTATTATGTAATTCATAATTTGGTAATTAAGGTTTAGGATAATCATATCAGATATCGATTAATTTTTTTCGATAATCGTAACTTATTGGATATCTGTGTTACCCATATACATTTAAATAACATTTTGTTTAGCGAAACGTAAAAAAAAACTTTGACCGGTTAAATATCTTACGAGTAAAATATTTTAAAATATGAAAATTTTTTATAATTACGTATATATTAACTTAAACCAAATGTGGCCTTTTACACTAAAGAGTATAGCTATTAAATATATTTTATTCTAAAACGTAAATTATGCGTTTGTTCGTAAACGTAAATTTTCAAAAAAAATTGACTTCGGCATGAAATTTTTGTCAAGAAAGAATTTTTTTTATTTTACTTGTATTATATATATATATAACTATATATAAATATATAACTATATTATATTATATAATCATAACCAGATTAAGTATACTCATGACGATATACTCGTACTATCCTGAGTATTACTAAGGTACTTCAACGTCCCGCCATAACATTCCTCCCTATATGTATAACCATGTTCTTTATATTAACATATATATTAACTAAAACGCAATACATATACGGTAAAGTCGGGGCGCCTGTACAGGTTGCCGCTGCAAACGCCGTACATGCTGACAGACCGCAGTCGGTTGAAGACGCTCCGCATGCTCTCAACCATGCTGCTATCGCGAGCAGTGCCACGTTACATTGTTCTTGTATATGCGGCACCAGCTCGCGCGCATTTTTTGATGCGAGATCTTCAGCTGAGCATGCATGTGACGCGGCCAACCTAAGCATGGTGGTGCAATTTACCATTATGGTATATCATAGTTAACCAAAAATAGTGTGTATATATATATAATATATATATACTAAACACCTATATTATATTATAATATATCATAAAACACTAATATTATATATATATATCATATATATATATATAAATAGTAAATTTACCCATATTTGACTCATCATCACTCTCCCATCTAGCGCGCCATGTACCATCTACATATCTCAATGTGGATATAATCTCGAGAACACATTTTATTTTATTTTTATTTTTTTTAATACATCGGTCTGCCATGAATATAGAACACATTCCTTTAATCGGGATGAATTTGAACACATTCTTTGATGGGAATATTATAAATTGATTATCTTTTCTAAAAATATCAATATCACTTTTCTAAACCTGACTATTATCCATAATTTTTAAGTGATCTTGATTTTTTATTTATTTTTTATTAGGTAAAAGTTACTTACACGCTCCACTCCGGCAACTGGTGAGCTTCGGATAATAAAAAAATTTTTCACAGGTACCTCTATGATAACATAACAACGACTGATTTATTGCTCGTATTTTTTCCTGACCTGACGTCCGTGACCTAAGACTAACCCTAATGTCGCCCCTAGAACAGGTAAAAAGAAATAATATCATTTTCACCCCTACTGAACATTTATTTATGTATCATAGATCTACCTATGAAAAACTTTTGTGATCCGAGCCCCGTTCCGTGTGGGCGTAAGTACTTTGTCCTCTATTATTATTATTATTATTTTATTATTATATTATTATTATTATTATTATTTATTATTATTTTATTAGTTATTATATTATTATTATTAATTAGTTTTATTTTTATCCGTCCAAGTAAAAGTGTTTTTTCAGTGGGTCTTCAAATTTTTTGATTTCGCGGCTCCCTTACTAATGCAAGTTTTGCCGGTTCCCCAATGTTAGTTCTAAAAAGAATATATATAGTATATTATATATATATATTATATATATATTATATATATAATATATATATAGTATATATATATATATATAATATATAATATTATATATATTATTAATATATATATATATAATATATATACCTTACTCTACTTATATACCTATATTATATTGATATTTTGAAAATTTTCCATTCACTTAAATAACCTAATATATTTGACTCGAACATTCACTCGTCCACAAATACTCTCCTTTTACAAACTGATAAACCACACATCGTGACCCGAAAAAAGTTTTACCTGTAGAATCAGAACGGTGTCGGATAACGTAAACAAAACGTTCAGAATTGACACTACCTCGCCCAATCCCTTCATGTGTTCAATCGCACGCCATCCGACGAAATATTATTCTAAACTACCCAGACAAGGCACATCCGCATAATGGAGCGCATCAATATATACACAGCGCCTCGATAACACGATCTCCTAGTGCCCACTGCATAACGATCGTGTGATACAGCGTCAACTAATTATCACCATATCAGCTCGAAGTGAGAGAGACGCACGCAGACATCAGCCAGCTCACTCCGTACATGCGCTTGATCCTTCACCTACAATTCCCTCTGCTAAGCAGTATATAAATATATATATACTATATTATATATATATATTATATATATAAGTATATAATAAGATTATATATACATATATGATATATATATATATATATATATATATATATATATATATTTATATATATATATAATATATATATATACTATAGTAATATAACTTATAGTATAATATACTATACCACGTTTCTATAACACGGTTTCTTGTTAAAAAATAAATATGAGACAGAATTAATTAAAATCATACTTAACAAAGTTGGAAATCCAAATCGGTTAAACATTTTTTAAATGAAAACTGAAATACAATTTGAAAATGTTCAAATCTTTCGCGTCACCCTGAGGGGAAGCTGCGTCACCAAAGGTGACGCGCTCACACGTTTTGAGAAAACCCACTGTGTTATTGTGATAAATTAATTCCACTTTTACATGTTAAATTTTTTAATTATTTTAGACCCTGATTGAATGATGTCCCAAGTCCCGGAAAAAAACGTTGGTTAATAAAGTTCCCGGATTTTGTTTCTTGCCATATAGTTTAACCTTCCTCGCTTAGAAAAGTGAGAGAATTGCAGAAACCTAAAGGTGTTATTTCCTAACTATATATAATTATAATATATAAATATAATTATTAATATAATATATATATATATAAATTTAATATACAAGTACTTACTTAATAAAAATTCTTTACTTCGTAACAAAAATTTACATGTGCCGAAGTTCAATTTTTTGAAAATTTTAGACGGTTTGCGCGATCAGAATATAAACTGCTTTAATTTAAGATTTTAGAATTAAATATAAATTATATTTTATGCCTTAATACTCTTTTAAGTGTAAAGCTCAACATTTATAAAGTATAATATATATATATACAAAATTATCAAAAATATTTCATATAATTAAATAAAATATATATTTATACGTAAATTTAAAATAACGCGGTATCAATAGTTTATTTTTTATACGTTTCCTATACAAAAATTGCTTTATATATTAATGTAATATGAAGGTATAAACACATATATCCAATAAGTAAATAATAAAAAAAATTTAACGATTTTCTAAAATAAAATTATTAATCTGGAAAATATTTTAAATGTATTTTTAATTTTAAAGAGGTAACTAAACTTCTTATTAATAAATGTGGCAATTTAAATAATTTATCATAATAATACAGTTAATTAATTTAATAATAATAATAATAATTAAATATATTAAATAAATTAATTTAATAATAATTATAATATAAATATAATATATATATAAATAATATAAATAATTAATAATAATTAATATACAATAATAAATATATAATAATTAATAATAATAATAAATTAATTAAATAATTAAATAATTATAATATAAATATAATTAAATAATATAATAAATAATAATAAATAATAATAATATAATAATAATAATAGATAAAATAAGAATAACAATAGAAAGGAGAAAAGATTTAATATTAAATTCAAAATGACGTGTAAATGAATCTCCGGTAGTGTTAAGAAGTCTGTTCATCTGGGTCGTTGTGATCCTTATAAGATTTGCCTGTCTTTTAGAAGCTTGAGATGGCCCGCCTAAGGGTTATTTCGATTAAATATTTAATTTGAATGTTTTAATTATATGTTATTCTGCTTCCCTCTGGTCTTTGTATTAACTGCGAACATCCCTGCACTGAACAATGGTGAATGTACAACGATATATGGACCTGCTGCGATATTATATATTATATCCTTTATAGGATATTAGATATAATAATACTAAAGGTTTAACGCTCACTTTATCTTTTTTATGAAATAGACCAGTCTGAATGGTAATATATCCTATTATTAGTATAATAAGGCGTGACCAGTAGTTTATTGACAATAATTTAATTTAAAATCTATTTTTATATGGTAAATTACTGAGTAAACAATTAATAAGGTATTTTCCACTTAATTTAAAAAATAAATTATAAATTATTTCTTATAAAGGCCATCTGTAGATACATATCCCCATATATATATATATATATTATTACATGGGGCATAAATAGCTTCAGGAGAGAAGGCTGAGAGGGCTTGTCAGTCCCCCGAAATTTACAACAGAAAAGTAGTCAAATCACAGTAAATAATCATTAGTAGGTTAGTATATTAATATATTTTATATATATATATGAGTAGTAAATATATTTATATAAATAAATATAAATTCTGATAATATTTTTTATAAATAATGAGAATGAAGAAAATATTATTAATTTCAAAATTAGTGAAAAAATGGAGGTTTTATAATATATAGTTTATATGTATAAATACAATATAATAATAATGTATAAAGTGATTAAAAAGATTATATATTAGTTTTAAATAATCAAAAGTCTACCCTTATATTATAGTATTGTATTGAATTAACTTTCATATATAAATGTTTAGTTAAAATGATTGAACGATAATTGCTTATTCTAGTCAAGGAGTTCCCATTATTTCAGAAAGACTTAAATTATCGTAAGCGAGGTATAGGAGCGAAAATTATTTGGACACTCAACTTAATGAGATATGAACTAACAATATCCTGTGAAGTTTAATAATAGAATATAAAACTGCTGTAGCCATAAAATTGAAAACTTTTATACGTGTATGGGCAGCAAGGTCTTTCAATTGAGATTGCTCAATTGAATCTGCGACGTATTGAATTATCAACTCCAGCTAAAAAATGAGGAAATTTTAGAAGCCTTCTTTGGTTGTTTTTTCAAGCTTTATTTAGATTTGACTCAGGTTCTGGAAGAAACCATTTACTTCTAAATCGTCAAAGAGGCTCAAAATGCTATACGAGTCCTGATGATACAGAATGAAAATCTACAGTCATTTAGTCAGGTCCAGAAAAGATAACCTGTGTTTTAGAATCCGCACACGTTAATAAATAACAATTTTTTCTCAGCCTAAATTAAACTGTGATGCAAACAGACGCGATGATTTGCCCAAGCAGAACAGTTTTTCATCTATATGTGTAAAGGTCTCTGCGTAGGTGGTAAGGAGTGAGATTGCGTAGGTGGGATACTCTTTACTGTTAAAGAGTGAGGATCTTCTTATGATTTCATTTGTTCTGGTTTATGATAAGTGCTTCAGGTATATAAGCTCTTAGTTGGCAACTAGGTGAATCCATGTAATTAATATTAAGGAGGAGACTTTTCGCCTATCTTGGTTTAAAACTCGAAATTAAGATGGCCGAGAGGAGTGCATAGAGCCTCTTCCATGAGCAGGCGAATCCGAATGAGTACGTCACAATCTCAGTGTATTTTAACGAAGATGTTTTTAGTATTCTTAAAGCTCTTTTTACACACATTTGACTAGTCTCACTTGTGTAGTCTAATACACCTAATGTAAATATATCTAGTGTCATCAATACAGTGTAAGCTAATATAGTACTAGAATATCATAGCAATTCGAATATAATTCGACAATAACGTTTAATATAGTGGGATTCATCTCTGAAATATGGCCTGGTGAATTATCACAGAGAGCTCCGAAGCGCACAAAACATTTGATGAAGATAAATTAAAAATATTTTCTTGTAACAAAAATAACAAAAGGATCAAAAAGATGTCGAGACCAGATGGTGTGAACGCATGAGGCGGTTTTCCTTTTTTAAAGAGACTCTTGAGCCAATACTTGCCTTCATTAGAAAAAGTAAAAAGAATGGCCTGAGTGATACCGATATCAATTTTATTCACAGAAAGCTACTTCGTGCTTAAATTTTCAATCAGTAATTTGAAATCTATATTATATTAATAAAATATATTATACGTTTTTAATGATAATAAATTTCTTGGAATAAACCTACACCTTGTCAAAACAGTTACAGATGTATCTCAATTAATGGACATTAATCAGCTGCAATTAACTAACTTTTTGGTGAAAGATCTAAATTATTATCTTAACTTCTCGTGAAAAAATTAGATAGACAAAATGCAAGCACAGAGAATTTTAAAATCCAGTTGATATTCAGCACATAAAGGCAATAAAATAATGTGTGCGTAGGTACAGCTTTTAAGGTATTGAAGATAACAATTCCTTAAAAGGAACTGTGCGAAGTTCCAGAAACATCGTTGTATGTGCTTACATCAGATCCCGAATCATAATTACCGCATCTGAGTTTTTATTCCGTTTTAATTAATGATTAGTATCTTGATATTTTCTATCATTAAGCACTGATCTATATTAATTCTCCGCATTAGTGAAATCTCAACTATAATCATACACCCCTTGATACTTTACAAAGTACTTCTTCATTATATAAACAAGATAAAA
>JABUQX010011150.1:0-26016 GCA_015478945.1 Trachelipus rathkii | reverse complement strand
TGTCCTCACTCACAACCAGCACCTACTCCTTATCTACGTTTACTAAACCCCCTCCTTTTACATACACAAATTCTGCCAAATCTCTACCAATCCTTCAAACTCTCTTCAGATTCGCCACACAAAACCAAATCATCCTCGCATATAATAGGTAGGCACTCTCCACTTTCCATTTCTCCTCCATCATTCTAACCATTTCCTGCCATCCCCACCTCGAATTCTTTCATAACCCCATCCATATACAAATCATTTATATATATTATATATATATATATATATATATATATATATATATATATATATATATATATATATATATATATATATATATATATATATATATATTTATTAATATATATATATATATATATATATATATATATATATATATATATATATATAATGGAAGAGAGTGGAGGGTGCCCTACCTATATTATATGCGTATAATTTGGTTTTGTGTGGCGAATCTGAAGAAATTAAGTTAGTGGGGGCTTGGGTGGAGACGAAGGTGAAACGAAAGGAAGTGGGCAGAATTAAGAGTGAGAAGTTAAGTGAACAAGACAATAAGGAAAAGTTTCTAAGAGCGCTCGCAAGTAAATCAGTTGAATGTGAACAAGTTGAAACTGAACAAATCTGGGAGCAAATGAAGGAAGCAATATGTTAAAAGGAAGAATGATGCTAAAGTAGAAGAAAGAATGTTAACAGTGAGTGGTGGAATGAAGAGGTGATGCAAGCGGTTAAAAGTAAAAAAGAAGCCTGGTTGAATGTACTAAAAGCCAATGATGAAGTTTCAAAGAAAGATATTTGGAATTATATAAGGAGGAAAAAAGAAATACTAAAAGGTGCATACGAAGGAGAAAACAAGAGGTAAATGAACAGTTTGGAAGGAAGATGAATGAGGACTTACAAGGGAATAGGAAGCTCTTCTGGAAGGAAGCGCGAAAGGTTAAGAATGAGAATACGTGGAATCTGCTTAGAATAATGAATAGGGATGGTGCTTTTGTAACTGATGAAATGGATGTGAGGGGAGTGTGGAAAGAACACTTCGAAAATCTGTATAATATTAACAGTAATGAAGAGGTGATAGTGAATGTGTGTGGGTTTGATGGTGCAATAAGGAATGAGTATTTTAGGGATGAGGTCATTAGTAAGGAAGAGATAATGTGTAGAATGAGAAAGTCGAAGAATGGTAAATCTGCATATTTATTATTAAAATAACTATTAAAATAGCATATTTTAATAACCCCTTACAAACACTCAATAAAACATGCCTCTAACACGAAATAATTTATAACAGTTGAGTTCAACATAGTTTTGTCATTTTCTTATGCTCCACCTTTCATACTTTCTTCCACCTATGTGACCTCTATTATTTTAATCATTTCACAATAAAACACATGAATCCAAAATATCATTCATATTACCTGGTGTTTCTAAAATGTCAACCTCTGCATCAGCTCCTTCAGCATTCTTTGTCTCCACTTCAGGTTTCTCTTCGACCACATCTTCCTTTTCATTTTTGCCCTTCTTCTTCTTCTTTTTACGCCTTTCCCCTTCTGAAGAATCAGAAGTGTCACTGTCATTTATAAATCCATCGAGATTACCATCTCCATCTTCCTCTTCAAGATCTTGGTCCTATAATAATAATAATAATAATAATAATAATAATATTTTCTTTTTTTAGTTCTTTTACAGGTGCTGGCGCTGCTCACTGAAAAGCGGTTAAACTAGTGTGAAACAACAATAGGATATGCACCTAGACATAATGAAACATAGTGTAAATATAGACTTGTCACATCTTATAGAGTAACTTCAATTCCTGTATGAATGCAAAATTTACTGTCCGATCGAAAGTGCGGAGATTAAAGCTAGAATGTAGGAAAGCAGATTCCCATATTAAATGGAGTTCAGAGAAGGAAAGTACCTAGCACGTGGTTGCAAATGCAGAGCAGTCAAACAAGAGATGGTGGACTGAGAGAGCTGTATGGGTTTGGCAAAAATGACAGGATTAGGGATTGTCCCTCGACATGAGGTACCCGTGTTAAATTAATCCACCCAATTCTGAATCAAGTCGGTGTCACCTCCTGTTGTTGGTAAAGGCTAACTGGGTGATACAAACTTTTCACGAGAGGTTTCACCGAACGGAGTTTAGCACTCTGTAGGTCTTCATTCTAACAGTCTTGACAGCAGGTCTTGAAATCACTTTTGGAGACATAATAGACAGTTGCGGAGAGAAGTATCATTCGGATTTCTATAGAGAACTAAGCGTTGCTGGATTTACGGTAGACCGCCGCCTAATGGATATAAAGGTTTCCATCATTAGTGTCGCCGGTATCTCACGAGTACACAGAGCCGTTTCCAATGCTTCACTGAGGACAATGTGGCTATTAGCCATCAGTGGTTGGGACGTAGTGGAACTTAAATAAAAATAAAGAGAATAAGTGGTAAAAATTGGAACCACCGGAGGATTGGATTCTCCAAGAGCGATCGCAGTTAACTTGTGGACCATGTTGACGAAGTCTAGGAGGGGACCCTGCTGACGACGGGACACCTGCTAACAATAATGATAGTATTGATTCTTGTTATGGGGTTATGTTCCTGGTGTTGCAACTTGGGACATAGCAGTAATAAGAACAAGTACAAGAGGGATTTTGTGCATGCCTCCTGCCCCAGCACTAGTATGTGAGTTTCTCACATATGTAATCTTTTAGAAGACCTCCTCTTCCCTCCTCTTTCGATTTAATTATCTACATCTTTCAATCCCCCTTCCTCCAACACAGTTTATGTCTATAGTGGTAGCTAGGTTTGGGTCCCGCTACTTATTTACATCCTAGAAATTCTCATGTATGCCTTGGATCACGGTGTATGAGAAAGCAAGGGACAGGTGACGGATGGATGATGATAATAAAGCAACTTATAATAATAAGCTGCTAGATATGTCTTTCTTTTCCAACTAAGCATCCTGTAATCATAAAACATATCTAACTTCTGTTTCAGCAACTTATAATTCAAATATATATGTCTTTCTTTTCTTGTGTCTGATACACATAGCACTTCCCACTAAGTATTCTGTGCTCAACCAGCACATTTGACTTCTGTTACAGAAACTTATAACACTGCTAGATGTCATTTTTTTCCAGTGCCTGATACATTTGGCACTCCCTCCCAGTAAGCATTTGTACTCATCAACATATCTGACTTCTGCTACAGCAGATTATAACACACTCTGCAAGATGTCTTTTTTTTCCAGTGTCTGAAACTCAATCTTTAATTTTAACTCCTTCCTTCGAGAGTCGCTGATTTTACTATAAATCCCTCTATAGTTTTCTTTAAATATTTTTAGCCCAGCCGACTTTTTTCTCTCGCTACTTCAGTTGCAAAGCGGGATGCTGGATTTCCAATTTTCTTCACCATTAATCTCTATATACTTTAGCATTCTCCCTTTAAATGTCTGAAAATTTCTAAATTCTCGTAACTATTTCCAGTCCACCTCTTCTCTTAGCAAGATAAATCAGTTTGTAATCTTTTATAAACAATTATTTCTGGTATTTGCTTCCAAAATATTCATTTTTTTTTTTACATTTTGGATAACCAAGTTATAGTTTTCTCTTTTTCATGGAGCAACCTTGTTAAAATTATCATTATTATTTAACAAGTTTGGAACAACTGAACCAAGTTATGCAAAAAGGAACCAGCACACACGGATCAAAATCGAGATATCGAACTTCAAAGTTCAAGCTAGACATAAAAAATGAAAAGATATCAGTTGGTTTAAACAATTTAATTGCTATGGTAACTTATACAAAGACTAGTTCTATTTTGCAAAACTTTACACTAAATTATCAATATTGTGGGATGGTTCCTTTATGCAAATTATTTTAAATCAAAGGAAGAAAGAAAATCAACAACAAAGGAAAATAACCTAAAAAAAAACACAAGGTTATATATACATACCCGAAATTTAACTAAAGCATAAAATAAAACAACAGGGTGAGACCAAATTCTTGAAAGATTGTTGACATCCACAAACAATCCTGATCCTTGCCTTTTGGGACCACCCTGTGCCAAGTTATCCAAGTAATACGAATATAATTTGATTTGTTCTTTGCTCATCTGCACTGATATCACATATTCATATTTCGGGGGCAAAAATGGTTTTAAAACTGTGTAGTCAAAACGCTGAAAATAATAATAATAATAATAATAATAATAATAATAATAATAATAATAATAATAATAATAATAATAATAATAATAATAATAATAATAAATAATAATAATAATTTGTTGCATGAAACGATGATTTTATTTTAATTTTATTTTGCCAAATAGAATACAATCAAAATTTTTATATAACCCACAATCTAATAATAATAATAATAATAATAATAATAATAATAATAATAATAATAATAATAATAATAATAATAATAATAAAACTTTTTTTTAACGTGCTTTATCCCTTTCTCAGAAGGTAACACAAACAGGAAATCGAACTTTAAGGCCGGCCGGCTATCCCAAACCAGCGCCACCAACGTGTTCACAGCCGTTTTAATTCTTGCCCCAGGAAGATAAAACTTTAAACTGCTACGCGGATGATTGAACCAGTGTCTCGCATGAGAGTAGGCGAGTCAACCTCCTACGCCACGAGGCGTCCTAAATAATAATAATAATAATAATAATAATAATAATAATAATAATAATAATAATAATAATAATAATAATAATAATAATAATAATAATAATAATAATAATAATAATAATAATAATAAATAATAATAATAATAATAATAAATAATAATAATGAATGCCAAGGAATATGCCACTTTCTTCTATCATGTGATGCATCCAATTTCAAATATTGTGTAGGATAATAAATTTTTAAAGAGTATGAATAACATAATTTGAAGAAGAAATGAAGAAAAAAAAATTAAGAAAAATAACAAATAAACCTGAAGAATATCATAGATCTTTTGAAATCAAATTAACCTGAATTACATCAAAGGTCTTTACACACATCCCTGGGCACTTGCAAAATATTCGCTAATGTTAAATTAGGGGATCTTACTCTATGGGTCACCGTAGCTTCTTAGAAGAAGAAAAAATAAGCTGTATTATAGTTAAACACTAATAACTACATTTATCTATATTATAAAGAACGCCTCGTGGAGGTTGAGTCGCCGCCTCTCATACGAGATGACGCTGGTTCAAATCCTCCGCGTACCAGTTGGAGTTTTATCTACCTGGGGGCAAGAATTAAAACTCGACTGCGAACCCGTTGGTGGCGCTGGTTTGGGATAGCCGTCCTTAAAGTTCGATTTCCTGTGGTCCCCCCATGTTACCCCCTGCATAGGGGATAAAGCAAGTTTTTAGGTAGTTTTTATTTATCTATATTATTCCATAAGGATTTTCAATTTCAAAACCAACCCATGGAAAGCACCAAGTTGATGATAATAGTCTTATTGATTTTGAGAGAATGGCCAAAAAAAAAATGTAAAAAAATGTTAATTATACTCCTTTTGATTTAAATCAACAAATACCTCAAAAATATGGCACAAACCTGCACACAACCCTCCAGCAAACTGTGTAAAATATGAGCCCTTTTCTTCATCCGACTGACGTCCTTCTTTGAAGCGTCTCCACACTGTCCTGCCTCAATTGGATTCACAAAACGATTCAAAAATTCTTTTCTTGACCCGAGAAGATTCGGTTTTACAAACTGAATCATGCAATGATCTGATATATATATATATATATATATATATATATATTATATATATATCATAAAAAAAAAAATATATATATATATATATATATATATATATATATATATATATATATATATATATATATATATATATATATATATATATATATATAATATATATAAAATATATATATATATTATATATATATATATATATATATAGTAAATGTGTGTGGGTTTGATGGTGCAAGAAAGAATAGGTATTTTGTTAATGAGGTCATTAGTAAGGACGAGGTATTGGGTAGAATGAGAAAGTTGCAGAATTTGGAAGTTGTGAAACAAAAGAGTTTATGGAGGGTATAGTTCCGAGGGATTGAATGAGAGCAGTAATAGTACCCTTATATAAGGGTAAGGGAGATAAGGGTAACTGCTAGGAGATGATTTGCTGGTTTTGGTCGAAAAAAGTGAGTCGAGTGACTGAAGAATGATTGGGAAGAACAAGTTCGTTGGGAGTGGTAGAGAATTGGGATCAAATCTTAACAATTGAAACAAATGATTTAGAAAATGAGGGAGAAAAGAATAAATTGTATTTAGGTTTTATGAATTTTCAACAGGCGTATGATAGGAGGATTAATAGGGAAGCTTTACGGCAGGTGTTAGTGATATATGGTGATGGTGGTAAGCTTCTGAATGAAATCAAAATTATGTATGACTATAGTGAACGTGTGTTAAGAATAAATGAGTCGAATATAATTGGTTCTTTTATAATATAATAGCGATGAGGCAGAATGTGCTATGTCTCCTTGGTTATCAATTTGTATATGATGGGGTTATAAAGAATTAGAGGTGGGATGGCAGGATTGTGTTAGAATGATGAAAAATGGAAGGGATTGGAGGGTGCCCTACCTATTATATGCAGATGATTTGTTTTTTTGTGGTGAATCTGAAGTGTTTGGCAAGGTGTGTAAAAGGAGGGGTTTTAAAGTAAATGTAGATAAGAGTAAAGTTATGGTTGTGAGTGAGGACAGTCCTCGGTGTTTAGTTATGTTAGATGGTGAGCAGCTGGGAACAAATGTCCGAGTTTAAATATTTAGATATTATGTATTGGATGAAAAGGGAACGGATGATGAGAAAGTGCCCGTAGCGAGAGTTGCTGAATGCAGGAAGGTAGCTAGTGCCAATTAAATACGTTGTTAGTGTAAAGGGACTAATCTGGTGCGCTAGGTCTTACATGATGAGGGATTTGTTACTGTGACATGCCATAGTAGTGAGAGGACTATGGTCTGGAATAAGAGGTATAGATCTAAAGTACAATGTTTTTAGATGGACAATCTTAGGGGCGTGTTAGGTGTGAGAAGAATTGATAAAATGAGAAATGAAGGTATTAGAGTGTATGGTTGAAGAAAGGGAAATCGAAAGAGAGATAAATGAAAGTACGTTGAGATGGTTTGGTCATGTGGAAAGGATGCGTGATATAGTCGGTTGGTTAAAGCGGATGTATAGTGGTGTGTGTGTTGGGAATCGAGTGGCTGGGAGACCGAAGAAAAAGTGGATTGAGTAAGTAAAGGAATGCCTGGAGAAGAGAAAATGTGAAAGTTTGGACAGAGTCGAGAAAGAAGGGCAAATAGGAGTGAATGGCGGGGTTTTGCTGAGGGGGTATAGTTGTGGCCCACTTGGGGGATGAACCCTACATTTACGCGATGCCATAGTGAAGGTCCGTCGCGGTGGTCCGCGAAGCACTAGGGTGAATTTTCTGACTGCGACGAGTTCTCAGTAAAAGGTATAAAGGGGGCGGTAAGGCTGGGCTTTCTTTTCGACTTGCGTCATATTCTTATACTACTTTTCAGTTTCCGGTGCATGTTACGCACCTTACCCCCATTCTTGGGGAGAGAAGGTCCATGATGATGATGATGATAATAATAATAAGGGTTATCCAATTACAAATCAAGGAAGTGATAAATTAATTACAAAAATGTACTGTGTATGGTAAATACATGACAATTCTGAGAATTTGAAGTAAGACGTATAATTATATTGTAAATACATTTCATCAATAAACTCTTCTATCTTCGTTGCCCATTGGTTAATTATTAAAAAATGGTTGCCATGGAGAATGAAGAAATATCTTAAAGCAAAAGTATAACTATAACGTTCAGGAATTAATATATCACAAATATCAATTATTAATTATTCATTACTATTATTAGTTTTTTTTCCGAGCAACTTACATTCTTTCAAATTATTTTGTAAAGGTGTTCCGGTAAGAATAATCCTCCTCCTCGTTTGAATCCTATTAATAGCGATGCTGAGAGCCGTTTTCTCATTTTTCAGAATATGACCCTCGTCACAAACCATGAGATCTGCTCCCGGATTAACCAAGTATTTTTGGAACTTTTCTCTCAAAGCCCCTTTAGTTCGCTTGTTTTTCTCATTTGAATAGTTACGAAACATATCATACCCGACTAAACAAACACCTCCTTCTTTATACCAATCTTCCAACCTATAAGCTTTTGCCCACAGATCTTTAGCTCTGTAAAAACGGTACGATAAAAATTAAAATAAAAGCAAAAATAATATGATTGGACTATAGCAAGAGTAAAATCGATACAATAAAATTAAAAAAAAAAAAAAGCTACCTTCGGAATACTTATCTGTATTTGATATCATTCAAAATATAAGATACTAAAAAGTAGTAAACTAGTAAATTACCTTCAACATCAACTTAAAAAAAAAAAAAAAAAAAAAAAAAAAAAAAAAAAAAAAAAAAAAAAAAAAAGACAAACTACACAAATACAATAAAAATTTTAAAAATATACTGAATATACTCACGAAACAAGTTCAATAACATCAAAAGTGTCCAATTTCCCTCTCAACCACTGTTTAAATTCTGCTTTCCAATTGTAAACTGTATTGACTGGACAGCAGACCAAAACACGAGATATTTTTTCACAAACGTGTTTACTTGTAAGAAGGGTATGAATGAACGCAATCACCTACAACAATAAGAGATAACTAATTTAAAATGTCGATAAGTAACATTTAATCAAATTTAACAGAAGTATTTAATATAAATAATTTTAAATAAAATAAAATATATATATATAATATTAAATAATATCTAATATATAAAATTTATATATATATATATATATATATATATATATATATATATATATATAATATATATATATATATAATATATATATATATATATATAATAATGTATCAATATATAAAACAATCTGACATCAAAATTACGAGAAAAAAAAATACAGTATAGATTTATTTATTTAGCAAAAACTTACCTGCAGGGTTTTGCCCAAACCCATACAATGGGCTAATATACATCCTCCACCTCTTTCCCCTTTTTCCATCTTCCACGTTTCAACGGTTGTAGTCCCACAATAAATTTTATTCCATCGTGCTATTAAAAAACAAAACAATTAAAAATTAGTATATTTACATATAAAATATATATGATATGTCTACATTATGCCCATCAATACGAAGCCGCCCTAAAAATACAATTGTTACCGCGCTTTTTAAAGCTCGCTAACGTTTCGCTAACGTTTCGCTAACGCTTCAATAATATCAACTTTTCCCCTCTTACCTGGTGAGGCTTCAGGAAGGAAACCAATTTATCGTTAACCTTGACCAATTCTTCTTTAGTCTTCTCATTAAAATCGAGGACCAACTTTGTTTTGTCAGATTGATCCTTTTCAACATCGATCAAAAACATTTTGTTATACTGCAACAAAAAACAACAAAAAAAAAAAAAACATGAGTATTCTTAAAAGTCGTTTAAAATCCAGTGATCAATATGAAGGGTTCAGAGTTAAAATGGACCAAGTCCATGAGAGTTTTAAACTTAAAAAAAAAACTGTAATTAATTAAACGAATTTTAAACTAAAATAGTTGTAATTAATCTAATTAATGCCACAATCTGCTGTCATCTGACCAATAAAATTTAAGGGACCTGTTTCATTGTTCCACTGAAAATATACTAAGTTTTATTGCGTGACATAAGCTGTAGTTAAGGGTCAAGGTTCAACCCCTTCGTTTGGATCCGAGGTAGCAATAACCCTAGAGTGGTTCCTTTTTCATTGAATAGGGCAATGACAGTGAGGTGATAACTTTACTTTAAAAAAGGTATTACGTGTATATAAAAAAAAAGTTAAGTGTGCACTGGCTTAGGCTAGGAATAATTTATACTGGCTAACGAGTTCATTATATAGATTACCACTACGATAGATTTATTAATTCTTATAATTTTATTAATACTCATCATTAAAACTAAATAGACAACTGAAGGCAGTTGTTGTAAGGTATCAAATAATTAAATCCTCACATTTATAAACAATTAATCAAAACCAAAGATGCAAATTTAGGTATGATAAATAATGCTACAGCCTACAAGTGATAAAAAAAATTAAAGGTTTTAATTTTTTTCTTCCTTTGCACAGAAAAGCAATAGACATAGCATTTCTGCATACAATCGAAGAAGACTGTCCAGATTAAAATCTCATCAGCTCAAAAGTGAAAAGTAACTTTAAATATTTAAACTAAGAATACACGGAGACACTTTAGTGTCAACACCCAGTGTATACATCGAGTGTTCGCGTCTGGTAACTGATATGTGTGTGTCTGACACTTGGTTCCGACGTAAGTGTCAGTAGTGTAGAAGTGTCCGCAGTGTGAACAGGATGTTAGAACTTCTATTTCTAGCTCCACCGAGTCAAACAGAAAAAGCAAATAAAATTAAAAAAATAATAACAAAATCTTACTCTTGATTGTCTTTCTTTCACACGATCTCTCCTCTCTTTTTCTTCTTGCGTGGCGTCTTTGGTGGACTGCAAAAGATCTTCATCACGGATTATTCTACGGTGTCGCTTCTTGGGTGTCTCCTATAAAAAACGAACATAAAACAAAATTATTATACAATATTCGATACAATATCTTTATAATATTTATTTAAAAAAAATGGATAAGATAAAAAAAATAATATTTTAAAAGAGTAAAAAGAAACATGCCAACCCTATTAAGAATGGTAATATCTAATAGCGTTGCAAAACGATAGATCGACTGAGTCGTGAGGCAAAGGAATAGGGTTCGATCCTACATCCAAATCCTAGGTAGCATATCTATACTTCCCCTCCTAGAATAGGGCGATGCCCGTGAGTGCGAAACCTAACAATGGAAAGTTTCCCCTAAGAGTGCGAAAACTTCTTAATAATGATGAGTAATGATGGAAAGTTTCCCCCTAAGACTAAGTATTTCTCATTAATTAACCCCTTTTAATTACCAGATCATTATCATTGGCTTCATCATCTTCAGTAGATGACGCAGGTCTCTTAATTCGCTTCCTTGATTTGGATTTCCTCGACTTTTTGGTACTATCATCACTGCTACTTTCACTGTTCATAAAAAAAATGGTACAATAATTAAAATTTAAACAGCACACACACACACACACACACACACATATATATATATATATATATATATATAATATATATATTATTATATATATAGAAATATGTATACATATATATATATTTATAAATAATATATATTTCATATATATTAGATTAACATTATATATATAATATATAAATATAGTATAATATTTCTTTCCTTATCTTCCTTCTATTTTCCCAAGAATGGAGTAAGGTGCGTGACGAGCATCGGAAAGAAAAGCAATAGTAGAAAAACATGAACATAAAGTCGAAAAAAAGCCCAGCCTTACGCCCCCTCAAAGTACCATTAATTAGTGAGAAATTTCATCGCAGTCAGAAAAATCCACCCTTAAAGCTTTCATGGGACACGATGGACCCTCCACTATTGGTAGATCTTCAATTTAAGGGTTCTCCTTGGCCCAGTGTGCCACAACAACCCCTCACCAATCCCGCCATTCATTCCTTATACTTACACTTCTTCTCCGCCTCTACCCCAAACTCACCATTTACTTCTCCTTCAAACATTCGTTACTGACTCAATCCACTTTTTTCTTCGGTCTCCCAGCGGTCGGTTCCCCACCACACTCGCCACAATACATCCGCTTAACCAACGACTATCATTCATCCTTTCCATATGACAAACCATCTCAACACTTCATTTATTCTCTCATTTACCCCTTTCTATCACACCACACCACTCTCTAATAAGTTCATTCCTCATTTATCAATTCTTCTCACACCTAAGCACCACCCTAATTTGTCTGAACACATTGAACTTGAGATCTATACTTCTTGTATTCCAAGACCATTAGTTCTCACTACATGACAATAAACACAGGAACAACATACCCTCATTAAGAACCCTAGACACACTCAAGACTTAGCTCCCTTACATCCACAACGAATTAATGCAACCAGCCACCTTCCTGCCATTCACAACTTTCCGACTACACTCTGCACATCGTGCCTCCCTTCCATCCAACAATATACCCTAAATATTTAAAGCTCAGACACTTGTTCCAGCTTGCTCACCATCCAACATAACTTCACACTGAGGAGTGTCCTTCACTCACAACCATAACCTTACTCTTATCCACGTTTACTTTCTAAGCCCCTCCTTTACACACCCTGCCAAATTCTCTACCAATCCTCTCAAACTTTCTTCAGATTATCCCCACACAAGAACAAATCATCCGCAATATACGGGTGGGCACCCTCCATTACTCCACCATATCTAAACACCATTTCCTGCCATCCCCCACCTCAAAAATTCTTCATAACCGCATCCATTATACAAATGAATAACCAAGAGACATAACACAACCAGTCTTACTCCGCTATTAATCATAAACCAATCACCATTGACACCATTTATTCTTACACACGCTTTCACTATCTCATACATACTTTTGATTCCATTCAGAAGCCACCACCAACACCATATATCACTACACAACCTGCCATAAACCTTCCTATTAACTCTATCATACGCCTGTTGCAATCCTAAAATCTAAATACAATTATTCTCTTCTCCCTGCATTTCTCAATCATTTTTTCAATGTAAAAATTTTCATCCACACATCCTCTACCACTCCTAAAAGCACCTTGTTCTTCACCCAATCAAGTCCTTCAGGTCACCGACGCGCACTCATTTCGACCCAAAATACAGCATATACCTTCCCTACAATACTCAATAAACTTATTCCGCTATAATTTCTACAGTTCCCCTTTGCTCCCTTACCCTTATATAAGCGTATTATTACCGCTCTCCTCCAATCCCTGGAACTATACCATAAAACGCTTTATTACACAACTTCAAATCCAATCAATCACCATCTCGCCTCCGTTCTTGATCATTTCACCAGTATTTCATCTATACCTGCAGATTTACCATTCTTCAACTTTTTCACTCTACCCATTACCTCCTCCTTACTAATAACCTCATCCCCAAATACCTATTCCTTTGCACATTCAAACCCACACACATTCACTATCACTCTTCATTACTGTAATATTTTGCAGATTTTAGAAGTGTTCTTTTCCACACTCCTCTCACACCCATTTCATAAGTTACAAAGCACCATCCCTATTCATTAATCTAAGCAGATCCCTTTCTCATTCTTAACCTTTCGCGCTTCCTTCCAGAAGAGCTTCCTATTCCCTTGTAATCCCCATTCATGATCCTTCCAAACTGTTCATTACCTCTTCTTTTCTCCTTGTGCTGGGAGAGTTATTTCTTTCTTCGTCCTTAACTAATTCCAGCATCTTTCTTTTGAAACTCATCATTTGCTTTAAGTACATTCAACCAAGCTTCTTTTTACCTTAACCCCTTTCATCACCTCTTTCATTCCACCATTCACTTGAACATATCTTACACTCTAATTTAGCACTTCCACATACTTCCTTTGCACTACTAACAATTGCTTCCTTCATTTGCCCCCAGATTTGTTCAGTATCAACTTGTTCACATTCAACCATTTTACTAGCGAGCGCTCTTACATACTTATCCTTATTTCCTTCCTCACCTAACTTCTCACTCTTAATTCTACCTACTTCCTTTCGTACAAACCTTCCTTCCATCAAAAGCCCCCACTAACTTATTTACATTAGAACAACATAATGATCGATAATCCCATCTTAAACCCCTCACTGATTTAAACATCCAACACAACTTCAACATCTCCTTCTCACCAACACTAATCAATACTTTTCACTCGATAGCATCTCAAAATACACAAATTCTCAGAAAACGAATCCGACTCTTGTGGTTAAGCAAATATAAAATACTCCTTGTGTACTAGGTTAGTCAATTGTTTGCAAAATCAACCAACTTTTGGTTCCATTCTCATTTTCTCCCAGCCACCCCAAAACCACCTGTAACCATCCCTTTTTTGATCACTATCCAACCATTCAGGTCCCCCAAAAACTATCAATCTGAAGCTCCTACTCACCCCATCCAGAACATCATTCAGATTATCCCAAAAAATCGTACTCTCTTCAACGTTTCCCTCAGATGGACCATACGTCACAACCACACATACCTGACCTTTTCAAACTTAAATTTAACCATTAAAATTCTAGGACTCACACACACAAAATCTACCATAGCTTTGTACCACAGGTCACTCATCAAATTGTAACTCCTTCTCTTCCTCTCTCATTCATTTCCACACCAGCACACACACATTTCACACCACACCACTCATTTTCACCGTTTCCTTTCATCTTTGTTTCAGTCACAGCGAGCAAATCAATTTTCCCCTTTCTAAATACATCCATCACCTCTCTCCTCTTCATCTCAACATTTATTCCCTGAATCCAATACCCAACGATTCATACAATTTCGCCGAAAGATAGAAGCGTTTACGGCCGATCACGACCTTCTCCCGAGGCCTGCATTAGCATGCGCTGGCAAGAGGATTAGGTGTAGTAGGCCAGCCCAACCCAAACTACCACCGCTCCCCTTAGTCGACTTCTCCGACACGTAAGGACATACCGATGATGGGCAATTCTTTCTCCCCCACACCACAGGATATGAAGTAAGTAGTAGTGGCATTAGTCTTGTTGATCTGTAAAAGTGTGTATCTAGAAGAAGTATAGTTGTATTTTGTACTATTAATCATGTGTAATGATATGTGGATAAATGGTGTTCAGTAATATGTTGCCTGGAGGATAAGTGTTTGAAGAATTATGAACGCAAAAGAGAAGACGCACCATTAAAATGGGAGGTAAATTTCATCGCTTCGAGTATGCGTGTACTCTCCCTCTATATTTATATTTATATATATTATATATATATATATATATATATATATATATATATATATATATATATAATATATATATATATATATATATATATATATATATATAATATTATATATAATATATATATAATATATATATATAATATATATATATATAATATATATATATATATAATATATATATATATATAATATATATATATATTAATATATATATATATATATATAATATATATATATAGCTTTTCAATATATATATATATATATATATTGATATAATATATTATATTATGAAACTGAATGAGTCAGTAAACGAATGTTTGAAGGAGAGAAATGTGAGTTTGGTAGAGGCCGAGAAGAAAGTGTATAACAGGGAGTGAATGCGGGATTGTGAGGCGGTTGGTGTGGCCCACCTGGGCAAGGATCAACCCTTACATTGACGATTTTTACCATAGTGAGGGTCCATTGCTGTCCCATGAAGCTTTAGGTGGGTGGATTTTCTGACTGCGATGAGTCTCACTAATTAATGGTACTGAGGGGGCGGTAAGCTGGGGCTTTCTTTCGACTTATGTCATGTTCTTCTCTGCTTTCTTTTCCTTTAATGCTCGTCGCGCCACCTTACTCCCATTCTTGCGGAAAACTAGAAGGAAGAAAAAGAAAGAAAGCCAATTACTGAAATTGCTGGTGAAATGATCAAGAATGGAGGCGAGATGATGATTGATTGGATTTGGAAAGTTGTGTAACAAAGCGTTTGGAGGGTATAGTTCCGGAGGATTGGAGGAAAGCAGTAAAACGCTACCCTTATAAGGGTAGAGAGATAAGGCGGGGAAAATGCAAGACTTATAGGGAATTAGTTTATTGAGTGTTGTAAGAAAAATATATGCCTGGTATTTTGTCGAAAGAGTGGCGTCGAGTTACTAAATACGGATTGGTGAAAACAAGGTGCGTTTAGGTTGAGTAGGATAGAGGATGTGTGGATCAATCTTTACATTGAAACAAATGATGAGAAAATGGGGGAGAAAAAAAGAATAAATTATTGAGGTTTTTATGGATTGATACAGGCGTATGATTAAGTTAATAGGAAAGAATCTATGCAGTGCTAGTGAATATGTGTTGTGTTAGGGCTTCGACTAGAATTCAAAAGTATGTATGAGGATAGTGAAGCGTGTAGATAAAAGTGATTGGTTTAATATTAATAGCAGAATTAGGCAGGGATGTGTCTTCTCCTTGCGTATTAATTTGTATAGGGATGGGGTTGCTGAAAAGAAACTAGAGGTGGGGGTGATGCGGAGATGGTTTTTAGAATGATGAGAGAATGGAAGCAGAGTTGCGAGGGTGTCCTACCTATTAATAGGCAGATAATTGGTTTGTGTGGTGAATCTAAGAGTTGAGAGGTTGTAAGAGATTTGGCAAGGCTTGTAAAAGGAGAGGTTTAAAAGTAAACGTAGATAAGAGTAAGGTTATGGTTGAGTGAGGACAGTCCTCGGTATGAAATTATGTTAGATGGTGAGCAGCTGGAACAAGTGTCCGAGTTTAAATATTTATGATATATGTTGGATGAAAAGAGAAAGGATGATGCAGAGTGTAATAGAAAAGTTGTGAATGGCAGGAAGATAGCTGGTGCAATTAAATCGTTGGTGGATGTGAAAGGACTAAGTCTTGAGTGCGCTAAGGTCTTACATGAGGGTATGTTGTTAATTGTGTTAATGTATAGTAGTGAGACTGAGTTATGGAATAAGAGGTATAGATCTAAAGTACAATGTGTTGAGATGGACAATCTTAGGGGCGTGTTAGGTGGGAGAATTGATAAAATAAGGAATGAATGTATTAGAGTTATGTGGTGTAAAGAAAGGGATAAATGAGAGAATAAATGAAAGTACGTTGAGATGGTTTGGTCATGTGGAAAGGATGGAAGATAGTCAGTGGTTAAGCGGATGTATAGTGGTGAGTGTGTTGGGATTCGACCGGCTGGGAGACCTAAGAAAAAGTGGATTGAGTCAGTGAACGAAAGTCTGAAGGATAGAAATGTGAGTTTGGCAGAGGCGAGAATAAAGGTGCATAATAGGAGTTATATATATTGTAATAAGAAGTAATGATTATGTATTTAACATAGCCTTCAATGTATAGTATGTACCATCTCATTAATCATCATTATCATCACCCACCTTCTTTCCCCAAGAAAAATATAAGGTGCGTCACATGCATCAGAAACAGAAAAGTAGTAGAAGGAATATGACGCAAGTCGAAAAGAAAATCCGGCCTTACCATCCCATTTATACCCTTAATTCAGAACTCGTAGCAGTCAGAAAAATCCACCCTATGGCTTCACAGGACTGCGATGGGCCCTCACTATGGCATCTCGTCAATGTAGGGTTCATCCCTTGGGCCAGGTAGGCCACAACTAAAATCCCTCACAAAAACCCGCTATTCACTCCTATTATGCATCTTTCTTTCTGCCAAACACATTCCCTTCCTTCAGGCATTCCTTTACTGACTCAATTCATTTTTTTTGTCTCTCAGCCGATCGATTCACAGTACACTTACTACTATACATCCGTTTAACCAACCGACTATCATCCATCCTTTCCACATGACCAAACCATCTCAATGTACTTTCATTTATTCTCTCATTTACTCCTATCTTCACATCACACATCTCCCTAATGCGTTTATTCCTCATTTTATCAATTCTTCTCACACCTAACACGCCCCTAAGATTTTATATATATATATATATATATAATTATATAAGTATATATATATATACTATATATATATATATATATATATATAATAGATATATGTATATATATATATATGAAATATCAATTATATATTATATTAACAATTAATAAAAAATAATAATAATAATAAAATATAATAATAATAATAATAATAATAATAATAATAATAATAATAATAAAATAATCTCCCTTTTCATTGAGAAGCACAAAGACGAATGAAAACAACAAATGATTATTAAAGACAAAATTGATAATTACAACTAAATAATATAATAATAATAAATAATAATATAATAATATAATAATAATAATAATAATAATAATAATAATAATAATACCTTTCCTCTTCACTAGTCGTCACTGGAAGAAGTGAAGAGTTCATTTGAAAAATCTTTTTTCTTCTTTTTCGAAGAAATTTCGAAATCGGAATCTGACTCAATAAACATTCTCGCTTTTCGTGGCCTATTAATATATATATATTATATAATATATATTATATATAATAATATATATATATAGATATATATATTATTATATATATAATAATATATATATATATTATATATATATCTCATCCCACTATTCCAGAGATTGGGGGTGAGTGTGCCCCCATACACCAGAAACAGGAAAAGTAGCAGAAGAACATGACGCAAGACGAAAAGAAAGACCCCCACCCCTCCGCCTTACCGTCCCCTTTATTCCCTATAGTGGGAACTCGTTGCAGTCATAAAAATCCAGCCAACCAGGTTTTCACGAAAACTGCCAACAGTCTCTCTCTCTCTCTCTCTCTCTCTCCTCTTCTCTCTCTCTCTCTCTCTTCCTCCTCCTCTCTTCTCTCTCTCTCTCTCGCTCTCTCTCTCTCTCTTCTCTTTCTCTCTCTTCTCACTCTCTTCTCTCTCATCTCTCTCTTCTCTCCTCCTCTCTGCTCTCTCTCTCTCTCTCCCTCTCTCTCTCTCTCTCTCTCTCTCTCTCTCTCTCTCTCTCTCTCTCTCTCTCTCTCTCTCTCTCTCTCTCTCTCTCTCTCTCTCCTCTCTCTTCTCTCTCTCTCTCTCTTTTCTCTTCCTGTTGCACTCTCCTCTCTCTCTCTCTCTCTCTCTCTCTCTCTCTCTCTCTCTCTCTCTCTCTCTCTCTCCCTCCCCTCTCTCTCTCTTTCCCTCCCTTTTCTCTCTCTCTCCTCTCTCTCTCTCTCTCTTTCTCTTTCATCCTCTCTTATCGCCCTCTCTCTCTCCTTCTCTCTCTTCTCTCTCTTCTCTCTCTCTCTCCTCTCCATCTCTCTCTCTCTCTCTCTCTCTCTCTCTCTCGTCTCTCTCCCTCTCTCTCTCTACTGTACTTCCTCCCTTGTCAACTCCCTGTCTCTCTCTCTCTTTGCTCTCATCCTCTCTCTCTCTCTCTTCTCTCTCTCTCTCTCTCTCGCTTTCTAACTATCTCCTATTCTTTTTCTGTCAGAATAATTTCTCTCTCTGTCTTCATACCGTCTCTCTCTCTCTCTCTCTCGCTCTCTCCTCTCTCTCTCTCTCTCTCTCTCTCTCTCTCTCTCTCCTCTCTCTCTCTCTCTCTCTCTCTCTCTCTGTCTTCTCTCTCCTCTCCTTCTCTCTCTCCTCTCTCTCTCTCTCTCTCTCGCTTATATATATATATATTATATATAAATATATATTTATATATATATAAAAATATATATTAAATATATATGAGAATATAATAATTTCTATATATATATTCTTTTGGAAAATTAAATTGAAATTAAAATTTATCTCACTTATCTACAAAACTTAACGTAATTTTCGCACAAATTAAGTCTTACACTTTAAGATACAAAGTATCCTACAACGTTAGACCGATTGCGTTGGCCTGGGTTTCGATCTCTCAATCTATTCCTACGGGCAGCTATTACCTGACTAGTTCCCTTCCTTGAAGAGGCAAAGCCCGTGAGGTTCATATATTAAATAATAATAATAATAATAAATAATAATAATAATAATAATAATAATGAATAATAATAATTAATAATAATAATATATAATAATAATAATAATAAATCTCTACTATATAATACATAAAAGTGTGGGATGAGAAATGCGAAGGGACACTTATGGCGTGCAAATGAGAACCCTCCCCCACCCCTTCCTCCACTCACACAAATACAAAATAACCGTGCTACTCACCCTTCTTTTTCACTCTCTTCATCTTCCTCATCATCTTTTCAGATGTGAAAATTTGAAAGAAGGCATGCCTCTTCACCTTTCAAAAGATTTCCATCATTCTAACATCAAGAAGAAGAAAGAATATTGCTAATACATGAATGACAAAAATAATAATAATAATAATAATAAAATAATAATAATAATAATAATAATAATAATAATAATAATAATAATAATAATAATAATAATAATAATAATAATAATAATAATATTTGTCCTTCTTCAACTTCTCTTTTTTCTTTTTCATAGATTTCTGCTACTTCTTCTTCTCCAATTTCCTGCACTGCAGTCAGGGCGTTTCACCCGAACCTAATTCAAAAAATAAAAATAATATTATGACGGTGTGAGATGGGGGGTGGGGGGTGTCGGAAGTTTATGGTGATTAGAACACAATAACCAGAATTTTTTTAAAACTTACAATATATATATATATATATTGATAGTTTTGGGGGACCTGAAATGGTTGGATGGTGATCAAAAAAGGGATGGTTATAACAGGGTAGGTTTTGAGGTGGCGGGAGAAAATGAGAATGGTAGGAAGGTGATTGATTTCTGTGAAGAGAGAGGTATGCTGTGTAAGTATTACTTTCTCTTAAACACAAGAGATCCATAAGTAACTAGAGTTGGTTAGGTAGAAGATGTTTACGAGTGAAAAGTATTGATTGATTCAGTGTTTGTGAAGAAGGAGATTGTTAAGAATATGTGTGGATTTAAATCAGTTAGGGGTGTTAGGAATGGGCATATCGGATTCATTATGTGTTCTATGTAAAATTAAGGTTAGTGGGGGCTTGAATGGAGTAAAGGTGATACGAAAGGAAGTAGGTAAAATTAAGAGTGAGAAGTTAACTGTGCAAGAAATAAGGATAAGTATGTAAAGCGCTCGCCTAGTAAACGTGAATGCTAACAAGTTGATACTGAGCAAATCTGGGGGCAAATGAGGAAGCAATTGTTAGTAGTAAAAGAAGTATTGGGATGTGCTAAAGTAGGAAGTAAGAATGTAACAGCGAATGTGGAATGAAGAGGTGATGAAAGCGTTAAAGGTAAAAAAGAAGCCGTGGTGAAATGTACTAAAAGCAATGATGGAAGATTCAAAAGAAAGATGCTTGGAATTATATCAGAGGAAAAAAGAAATACTAAAAAGGTGTATACGGTAGGAGAAAACAAGAGGTAAATGAACAGTTGAAAGGAGGATGAATGAGACCATACAAGGAAATAGAGGCTCTTCTGGAAAGAACCGCGAAAGGTTAAGAATGAGAAATAAGGGGAATGCTTGTTGTAGAATAATTGAAAGGGATTGGTGCTTTTGTAACTGATGAAATGGAATTGAGGGGAGTGTGGAAAGAACACTTCGGAAATCTGCATAATATTGGCATGTTATGAGAGGTGTTAGTGAATGTGTGCGGTTTTTGATGGTGCAAAGAAGGAATAGGTATTTTGGGGGATGAGGTTATTAGTAAGGAGGAGGTAATGAGGTAGGGTAGAAAGTTGAAATGGTAAATCTGCAGGTAAGATGAAATTACTAGTGAAATGATCAAGAGCGGAGCGAGATGGTGATTGATTGGATTTGAAGTTGTGTAATAAAGCGTTTATGAGGGTATAGTTCCAAGGATTGGAGGAGAGCGCTAATAGTACCCCTGGTATAAGGGTAAGGGAGAAAGGGGAACTGTAGAATATAGGGAATAAGTTATTGAGGCTTGTGGAAGGTATATGCTGTATTTTGCGGGTCGAATGAGTGCGTCGAGTGACATGAGGACTGATTGGTGAAGAACAGGTGCGTTTAGAAGTGGTAGAGGATGTGTGATTCAAATCTTTACATTGAAACAAATGATTGAGAAAAATGAGGGAGAAGAAGAATAAATTGTAATTTAGGTTTTATGGATTGCAACAGGCGTATTGATAGAGTAATAGGGAAGCGTCTATGGCAGGTGTTAGGAATATATGGTGTTGGTGGTAGGCTCGAATGCGAATCAAAAGTATGATTGAACGATAGTGAAGCGTGGTAAGAATAAATGTGTCAATGAGTGATGTTTAGGATTAATAGCGCGAGTGAGACCAGGCTTGGTTATGTCTCCTTGGCCTATTCAATGTTGTATGATGGATGGTTATGAAGAATTCGATGGTGGATGGCAGGAAATGTGTGTAGAATATGGAGAATGGATAGGAGTGGAGGGTGCCCTACCGATTATATGCGGATGATTTGGTTTTGTTGGCGAATCTGAAGAGAGTTTGAGAGGATGATAGAGAGATTGGCAGGGTGATGTGAAAGAGGCACTTGAACAGTAAACGTGGCAAAGAGATAAGGTATGGTGTGATTGAGACACTCCTCAGTGTGAAGTTATGTATAGATGGTGGAGCAGGCTAGAACAAGTGTTTGAGTTTAATTATTTAGGGTATATGTTGGATGAGAAGGAACGGACGATGCAGAAGGTAGTAGGAAAGTGTGAATGGAGGAAGGTGGCTGGTGCAATTAAATCTGTTGGTGAATGCAAATGGGGACTAAGTCTTGAAAAGTGTTGCTAGGGGTCTTACGATGAGGGTATGTTGTTACCTGATTTATTGTATAGTAGTGAGACTATGGTCGTGGTAATAGAGAAGTATAGATCTAAAGTTCAAATTGTTCAGATGACAATCTTAGGGTGAGTGCTAGGTGCTGAGAAGAATTTTGCATAAAGAGAGAATGAACGTATCCTAGAGAGTGTGGTGTTTTTGCTGAAGAAAAAGGGGTAAATGAGAGAATAAATGAAAGTATGTTGAGATGCTTTGGTCATGTGGAAAGGATGAATTATAGCCGGTTGGTTAAGCGGATGTATAGTGCGGAGGTGTGGGAACCGACGGCTTGGGAGACCAAGAGAAATGATTGAGTCAATGTAGAACAATGTCTAAGAGAAAAATGTGAGTTGGCAAGGCGAGAATAAAGGTGCATTGATAGGAGAGAATGGCGGGTTTTGTATGGGGGCATGTTGTGGCCACCGTGGCCAGGGATAACCCTTACATTGAAGATTTACCATAGTGAGGGTCCCGTCGCGGTCCAATGATGCTGCTAGGGTGGATTTTCTGTCTGCTACGAGTTCTCACTAAATTAATGTACAGAGGGGGCGGTAAAGCTGGGCTTTCTTTTCGACGTTTGTCATGTTCTCCAACCTGCCTTTTCTTTTTCCGATGCTGTACAGCACCTACAAAAATCTTGGGGCCAAAGAGGGAAGGTGAAGAAGAAAGAAAGAAATATAATATAATATATATATATATATATATATATATATGATATATTAGATATAATTTAAAATATATTAAATATATATATATATAAAATATATATATATATATATATTATATATATATATATATATATATATAGTATAATAATATATATAAATATATATATATTGATATATTATATGATAATATATATATAAAATATATAATATAATTACAAAAAAAAAAATACCTATAATTCTAAGAACAGATAGTAAGACACTTGTAGAAACACTAATATCGGAAAGACAATAAAAAATTAAAAGTATGAGAATTATAATATCAGCGATAAGAGAATATATAAATAATCAAGAAATAAGCAAAATAGAGTGGGTGAACAGTAATGATCAATTTGCTGATATTTTTACCAAAGAATTACATAATAAGAAAATGAAAAATGTAATTTCTAGAAGAATAAAAGATGAAAAGAAAAATAAAACTTATCAAATAAGAACTTCTTCATATGTATGATGTTAAAACAAATTTGAAGAAGCAGAGAGGTGGAAGAATGATAAATTTATTAATTATTTCATATCTTTTTCAGAAAGATAGTATATAAAAATATTTGTAGATAATTTTGTAAATATTATTGAATATTTAAAGATATATAGTATTAAAAAAGTTAAAAAAACACTAAATTATAAAAAGAATAAAGAAATATATGTTATACAGTATAAAATAAAAATAAAAAGTAATAAAATAGAAAACAAGAAAAATAAAGAAAACGAGAAATATTAATATATATGTTCTGTAAATAATAAAGAACAAAGAATAATAAGTAAATCAGAAAGGATAAACAAGAAAAAAAATTGTCATCAGGAGTTGCTTGACATCTATTTAAAAAAAGAAGGGGAAAAAGAAAGAAGAAATTTGAAAAGATTAATATATATATATATAGTATAATATAATAATATAAATATATAATTATATATATAATATATATATATATATTATATTAAATATATTATATATATATATATATATATATATATATATATATATATATATATATATATATATATATATATATATATATATTCTTCCTTCTATCCCCAGATTGTGGGTGATGCGCATAGCATACACAGGAACAGAAAAGTAGGAGAAGAAAATGACCCAAGTCGAAAAGAAAGACTAACCCCACCCCCCCTTTTACCGTTTCCTTTATACCCCCAGTGAGAAATCGTAGCAATCAGAAAAATCCACCCTGAGGCTTCACGAGGCCACGACGGACCCTCACTGTGGCATCTCGTCAATAATGGCCTGAGCAAAGCCCACAATCATACCCTCTCACAAAACCCCGCCATTCACTTCCTGTTATGCCACCTTTCTTCTCACCCTTTGCCAAACTTCACATTCCTCTCCTTCAGGCATTCTCAGCATACTCACAACTATACATCCACTTAACCAACCGACTGTCATCTACCCTTTCCCTATGAACAAACCATCACAATGTACTCTAGTTTATTCTCTCATTTACGGATTTTACGCCTTTATTCACACCACACAACTCCCAAATGCGTTCATTCCTCATTTTATCAATTCTTCTCACACTTAACACGCCCTAAGATTGTCCATCTGAACACTTTGTACCTTTTAAATCTATGCCTCTTATTCCAGACCATACTTTCACTATTATATATTAACACAGGTACAACACACCCTCATGGAAAATCTTAGCACACTCAAGACTTAGTCCCTCTTACATCCACCAATGATAAAAAATTGCACCAGCCACATTCCTAACATTCACAACATTCTAGCTATCATCCGTTTTCTTTTCATCCAATATGACATCCTAAATATTTTAAACTTCATACTTGTTCCAGTTTGCTCACCATCTAACATGGACCTCACAGCGCAAGACTCTCACTCAACTGCCATAACCTGTTACTCTTATCTACATTTACTTTCAAACCCCTCCTTTTACACACCGTGCCAAACTCCTCTTCCAATCCTCTCAAACTTTCTTCAGACTCATCACACAAAACCAAATCATCTGCACAACCCTCCACTCTCTTCATTCTCTATCAGTCTAACAACTTCCCCTGCCACCCCCACCTCTAGATCTTTATAACACCATCCGTATACAAATTAAACCCAAGGAACATAACGTATTCCTGCCTTACTCCGGCCTTAATATTAAACCAATCCTTTGACTACATTGGTATTCTTTATACACGCTTCACTATTTCATCATATTATATTTGATTCCAGTTCAGAAGGTCTACCACCACACACCATAAATCACTAAACCTGCCACAGAGCTCCCTATTATTCCTGTCACACGCCTGTCGCAAGTCCATATAACCTAAATACAATTTCATCTTCTTCTCTCTCATTTTCTCAATAATTCATTTCAATGTAAAAATTTGATCCACACATCCTCTACCACTTTTAAATGCACTTGTTCTTCCCCAATCAGTCCCTCAGTCACTCAACGTACTCTTTCAACCAAAGTACCAGCATGATATATATTATATTATAATATTATCATATATATATATATATATTATATATATTATATATATTATATATATAATACTATATATATATATATATATAATATATATTATATATATATATTAATTAATTATAGAAATTGGACCGCTGATTCTCCTCACTCACTACTATCGACATTTACTTTCAAACTCATCTACCAATTCTCACAAACTCTTTTCTGATTAGCAGACTAAACTAAATCGTCTGCGTAAAATAAGCAGGCACGCTCACTCGCTTCCATTCTCCATCAGTCTAACACCTTTCCCCTACTCTAATTCTTTCATAACACCATCCATATATAAATTAAATATCAAAAAAAAATACACTAAATAAAAAAAAAAAAAAAAAAATGGTTTAAAAAAAAAAAAAAAAAAAAAATAAAAAATTTGTTTA
>JABUQX010011149.1:0-12625 GCA_015478945.1 Trachelipus rathkii | reverse complement strand
ACTTTGTATATATATATATATATATATATATATAATAACTATATATATATATATATATATATACTATATGCTGCTCTCCGGTATATACAGTTTACTTACAACAAACCATTTTTCCAGTTATAACATCTGTAATAACAGTTTCCATATTTGGAGAATAGAGCTTCTAAATCACTCCCAGTAGTAGATGATGATAAATTACCGCAGTAAATTTTGAATGAATTGCATGTCATCATTATTATTCTGTATATAAAAAGAAAAAGTTTATTTAATCTATCATATGTAATTTAGAATTTTTAAACAAGTATCAAAGATTAAATGAGAGAAATTTAAAATATCAAATATGAAAGTGTAATCATAATCTTATCAGCTGTTTTTATTCAATTTCTTTTTCACTTTAAATCTTGTATATTAATTTTACATTATTTATTACTAACAAAAAGTACTGTTTCCTTCTTCTATAATGAAAGATTTTTTTATTTATTTTTTGTGTTCATTTTAGTATTGTATAAACAATTAATTTTCTACTCAAATTTAATTGAAAATGGTTTGTTTAAGCAGTGTATGTACTAAAATAGCTTGAAAAACTCGAAATATGGTTACAAGAACATAAGTTATTAGAGGGTTTTTTTTTTTTTTTAAGGAAAAAATGAAAGGCACAATACCAAGCTGAGTTGCAAGGCAGAGGCAACCCTCAAAACAGGGAAATCATCATAGCACTCAAGAAAATAAAACTCAACCACAACCTACCAATAGAAATAACCACAACTGACCTAGAAAACATAACAAAGACACTTAAAAACTCACCTGCAACTGGCCCTGACAATATCTCAAACAAACACACTCAAACACCTAGTAGACACAGCTTTAACTCAATTAGCACAAATATATAATAATTCCATCAGCTTAAATTTCATTCTGCTTTCCGCAAAAAAGCCCCTCCATTTATTATCTCTTATTATCAATACTATATACAAGCTATTAGAAAATAAGGAAACATTCATTCGTATAATCATCAAACACAGTGTACAGTTTCAAAGTAACCACTAAACTACGACCATACTCACAAACATACAACCCACAATCAAAGGCTTAAACTCAAAACCAACTCATAAAACAATAATCATAGCAATCGACATCAACAAAGCATTTGATACAGTACCTACCATAACTAGATCCACAAAATAACAAAATTAAAATCCCCACAATCTGAAAGGATCATGTCAGGTTTCCAAAGGCACTGAATTTGATTTTAAGCGATCTATAACATTTGGTGGTACCAGATGACTGGAAAACAGCATATGTTGTGCCTATTTATAAGAAAGGTAGTAAGGAAGATTTGGGAAATTATAGGCCAGTTAGCTTAACATCTCTGGTTGTAAAGGTTCTGGAAAAGTTACTGAAAGGTCATATAGAGAAATATTTAGAAGATAACAAGGTATTGTATGACTCCCAGCACGGTTTCAGAAAGGGTAGGTCATGTCAGACAAACCTTTTAGAATTTATGGAATACATTACTGACTGCATTGACCGAGGAGATCCAGTTGATATTGTATATTTAGACTTTAGTAAAGCTTTAAGGTTCCCTACATAAGGCTGATGAAAAAGTTATTGCAATGTGGTATAGGTGGAGTGGTACATGGTTGGATTAAGAGTGGTTGCGAAATAGAAAACAGTGTGTACAACTAAATGGGAATAAATCATCATGGGAAATAGTGAAGAGTGGTGTCCCACAGGGTTCATTGCTGGGGCCACTATTGTTCCTCATATATATAAATGATTTAGACCAGGGACTTAAATGCTAGGTTTCTAAGTTTGCAGATGATACTAAAGTGGCCACCTCAGTTAGGAATAGTGAAGGATGTATAAAGATTCAAAATGATCTTGATAAACTTCTTGGGTGGGCAAATGGCAAATGAATTTTAATAGTAAAAAGTGTAAGGTTCTTCACCTAGGTTACTCAAATAAAAGTTTTAACTACGATATGAATGGGGATTGGCTTGAGTCTGTGGACCAAGAAAAAAATTTAGGTGTGATTATAAGCAGTAATTTGAAAGTAGCTAATCAGTGTTTGGAAGCTAGAAATAAAGCTAATAAGATGCTGGGCTTAATAATCGCAATGTTGTTTATAAAACAAGGAAGTAATAAGTAAACTATTATAATAGCTATGTTAGGCCAGTAATAAAGTATTGTGCAGAAGTTTGGCCCCTTATTTAAGAAAGACTTAGATATGCTAGAGAGAGTGCAACGTAGAGCAACAAGGATGATTTCTGGGTTTGAGGTAAGAGCTATGAGAGAAGGCTGAAGGGAGTTAGGAATGTTTTCTGTAGAAAGACCATTTCTCAGAGGGGACATGATACAAGTCTACAAAATATTTTACATCTAACGATATACAGAAAATAAATTTTTCATTGTAGAACATGGACAGGTGACCAGGGGGCATAATAAGAAAATTAAGAAAGCATGCCATCTTGATATAAGCATGCATTCAGTAATAAGGTTGTTAAATTTTGGAATAGTGTTTGCCCAGGAGGTTGTTGGTGACTCAGTTGCAGCAGTTTAAGAAAGGGTTGGAACCGTTTATGAATGGGTTGGGAATCATATAATTTATTGACGTAAAGCCAAATTGGCGGGTTTTTAGTTGTGATATAGTTATAGTTAGATGGCATGTGTGACTATAACAGTTATTAATGCATGTGGATGGTTTGGGTATCATATTTATATATCATTAATTTTGACTTTGGTGGATTTATAGTTACAACAAATTGACAAGCCCTAGAGTGCTTTATTGGATTTGCATAAGCATGTTTGGGTAGTGGGTTGACTGGGACAGTCGATAGGCCCATGTGGCTTTTTACTGTCTCTATTCTTTATGTCTTTATGTCTTTTATGTCAAACATAACTTGATACACAAATAACAAAATCCATCACTAACCTAAAAATGGTTTCCAACTTTCTATCATAATAGATAACACAATCTAGAAACAAACAATACAAAATCCAGAACAGTAAGCATCAACAATGGAGATTTCCCCCAAGGCGCAATACTATCCCCCACTATTCAACCCATTTATGGCTAATCTACCACAACCAAAAGCAGATCACACAATCATCAGAACCTATGCAGATGACATTGCCATAGCCACTACACACCAGAACCTAAACACAAACAAACCTGACACAACAATACATCAACCAACTTCAAACATGGCTAACAAAACAAAATGTCCACCTCACCAATCTTCAATTACATTGTTCAATTACACTGACCGCAACTTGGTGCCACACCTAGTCTGCACAAACAACATTGCTATGCCCTTTAACAAAACTCCCAAAATCTTCAGAGTAACACTTGACACACATCTCACCTTCACAAAACACAGAGAACAATTTCATCTGCAAACAAGAAACTCAACATATTAAGAACCATCGCTAGCACAGACTTCACAAACAAACGACTCTAAACTACACATTTCCAACCTGGCATCCACTACTGACTAAAAATAACAAAAACTTCAAATGACACAAAACAAAGCTCTAAGAATCATAATAGGATGGACATCAACAACATCACAACACCTACACAAAGAAACCAAAATTCTACCCCATAGACACACACCTAGACATGACAGGGACACAATTCTTTTCCAAAACCCAAACACCCCACCACCCATGCTAAATTGCACCCTCTAACCCTACCCATCACATCGCCAGCTGTGTATTACAAACAAATTGTGAACAACATTCTACAACCACCAAACAACACAATATACACAAAACAAATACACACAACACAAACAGAAAACCACTTAAAATGCAGGCCACCAAACTATTTTAAACAAACACCCAACAGAAATAGCACCAGAATTCAACTCACTACCACGAACCAGTCAGTTATCCTTGGCAAAGCTAAGATGCTGCAGCCATCATCCTAAATTACAATACTACAAACACAGATTCAACCTTAATGAAACCACCACAAACAATTGTCAAAACTGTAACCAGACTCCGGAGGACACATCCACTTTTCTCTCCTGCTTAAATAACTTTCAACACAGAACAACATGGAACAAAACGTCCCTGGAGGATCTCTGGAGGAGACCGGTTGCATTGGCAGGGTACCTGAGCGCAGTGTGACCTCTCCCTTGATGGGGTGGTCAGGGAAGAGAATTATGGTAAGGTATATATATATATATATATATATATATATATAATTATATATATATATATTTTTTATGTATACATTGATGTATAATATTATACTATATATATATATATATATATATATATAATATATATATATATAGTATATATATATTATATATATATATATATATTATATATATATATATATATATATATATATATATATATATATATATATAATATATATATATATATATATATATATATATATATATATATAATATATATATATAATAATATATATATATATATATATATATATTATATATGGTAGAATTTTGGAAAGCAGGGTAATACCAACATTGCAAAGGCACTGTGATTTTTAAGCGATCTATAACATTTTGGTGAGCGTACCAGATGACTGGAAACTGCATATGTTGTGGCCTATTTATAAGAAATGAAAGTAAGGAAGATTTTGGGAAATTATAGCCAGTCCGCTTAACATCTCTCGTTGTAATGTTTTTGGAATAAGTTTCTATTTCATTAGAGAGAAAATTTAAGAAGATAACAAGGTATGATATGACTCCCAGCCACAGTTTCAGAAAGAGGTAGGTCATGCTCAGAACAAACCTTTTTTAGAAAAATTTATGGAAATTCATACTGAACTGCCATTGACGAGGAGATCCAGTGATATGATATATTAGACAAAAGCACACCTGGTGCTCGGCTTCACCACATAAGGATGATGAAAAAGTTCTCGCAATGTGGTATAGGTAGAGTGGGTACATGGTTGGATTAAAAGTGGTTGTGGAATAGAAAAACAGTGTGTACAACTAAATGGCAGTAAGTCAATGGGAAATAGTGAAGAGTGGTGTCCCACAGGTTTACAGTGCTGGGGCCACTATTGTTCCTCATATATATAAATGATTTAGACCAGGGACTAAATGAAGGGTTTCTAAGTTTGCCGATGATAACCAAAGTGGCCACTTCAGTTAGGAATAGTGAAGAGTGTATAAGATTTAAAATGATCTGATAAACTTCTTGGGTGGGAAGATATGTGGTAAATGAATTTTAAATAGTAAAAAGTGTAAGGTTCTTCACCTAGGTTACTCAAATAAAAGTTTTAACTATGATATGAATAGGGATGGTTTGAGCCTGTGGACCAAGAAAAAAGATTTAGGGTTGTGATTATAAAGCAGTAATTTGAAAGTAGCTAATCAGTGTTTGGAAGCAAGGAATAAAGCTAATAAGATGCTGGGCATAATAAATCGCAATGTTGTTTACAAGAGCAAGGAAGTAATAAGTAAACTAAATAATAGCTATGTTAGGCCAATAATAGAGTATTGTGCAAAATTTGGGCCCCTTATTTTAAAGAAAGACTTAGATATGCTAGAGAGAGTGCACATAGAGCAACAAGGATGAATTTTGGGTTTGAGGGGTAAGAGCTATGAGGAGAGGCTGAAGGAGTAGGAATGTTTTCTGTAGAAAGGCGATTTCTCAGAGGGGACATGATACAAGTCTACAAAATTTTTACATCTATTGATAATACAGAGACTAGGGGTGTACCGGAACTGAAATTTTCAGTTCCGGCCGGAACCGGAATTAGCCGGAATCACAAAAAAAATTCCGGCCGGAACCGGAATTTCTTATGAACTTTCCTTTAACTATAAAGAAATGTAAAAAAAAAATATTTTATATAATTTTCAACATAAAATATAATATTTAGTACAACGCCACTTCATGAACATATGGAAAATCATCATCGAAGGAAATATCTGGAAGTCCAAAAATTTTAATAGTAAAAGGGAGAGTCTTGTATTTTCTAGAACAGGGGAAAACCACAAAAGAGCAATAGATCCAAGTCGTGAGATAAGTGAGTTTTGAGGAGAGTTTCTCCCCAAAAAAGATTTGGCATATCAATGACCCCAAATCACAGAAAATAATGAATTTTATCGCAATGAGTAACTAACTGTTCACAGTCACAGAAGAGAAGGGATTCATAGAACTTATTGCCCATTTTCAACCAAAAATACTTATGCTAGTAGAAAATATATGGTAGAGATGTATACCAACTTCATACAGGAAATTATGATCAGCAGTATTCGAGAAGTTATCTAAGACTGATCAGATATCATTTACTACAGATATATAGAGAGCTAAATAATTCAAACGAGTCATTTATTTCTTTAACTGCACTCTGGCTTACCAGCGAGTTTAAAAAAATGGACTGTGTACTCCATTGCAAGTATTTCCCAGGTTCTCATTCTGGAATTAAAATCACTATGAGTTTTGAAATTATGATGAATAATTGGGAAATTCCTCCTAACAAAATCCATTTGATCCTTCGAGATGGAGCATATAACATGAAACTTGGAACTGATTTAGCAGGATACACAAGTTTTTCTTGTTTTATTCATAAACTTCAATTTGTTATTAAAGATGCCTTATTTTCTCAAAGAACAGTGTGATTTAATAAAGAAATGTAGGAATATTTGTACACATTTCAATCATTCCAGTTTTTAAGCTGTAATGAACTTAAAATACAAAGAGACTTGGATCCACATCTTGCAAGCTCACTTATGCCAATTCAAGATGTTAATACAAGTGGAATAGCACATATTTGATTCTAGAAGAATTGAATGTTTGAAAAGCCACTTCTGCAAGTTTATATTATAGAATAATCAAATCATTTAAGCCTTGACTGCTAAATGGCAAATACTTGAAAAATTCTAAGAGTTTTGCAACCATTTCTCATGGATACGGAAACTATAAGGCAAAATTAATTACATTAATTATTCTCCCATATTTGAGCTTCTCCAGCATATATCTCTCAAACTCTGAGGATCACAGCAGAGAATAAAGAAGATTTTAAAAGAAGAGCTGAAGAATGCATTAGAGTTTAGATTATGAATAAAAAAGGAAGAGAAAGGGATCAATAGACATATATCCAAAGCAAGATAATTGTTTTAAGCACTGTAGTCAGACCCAAGATACAAACTGATTTTATTTTCTAATGAAAAGAGAATTGAGTAGAAAATGAATGCTTGATGAAATCTAGCAAATAACTTGAAGGTGAAAAGTGATTTTCAGAAACTAGCATTATCTACAATTAAACTTAGATTTGTCAAGTACCTCAAAATCATCGGAGCATTAAGAAAAGAAATTACTGGAAAGTTACTTAGTTTTTATAAATCTTGAAGAAAGTAAAAAGTGGATAGCGAGTCAGTTAGTGTAAAAAAAGGAAAAAAAATAAAAATCAGTGGTTCTAAAAAAGGTGAATTCTTAAAGAAACTTCGATTTTTTTTTACCAGAGAAATCAATTTCTAATCTGGGAAAAGAAGAATTACTTAATTGGTGGAAAGTGACCAAAGCTAAATTCCCAAACATAAACAGTTACTAGCCAAAAAATTACTCTCCTTCCAGTCTCCCCATTATATCTCAGAGAAATTATTTTCATTTTCAGAAATAGGAAATATATTTGAGGAAAAGCGTTTAAACACCACCTCTTCCTCTTCAAACTTTCTTCTTTACTTAAAAAATGAGCTTATGGGTTATATAAATCTCTTCCAGCAAATTTTTCTCAGAAGTAAATTTAGTAGTTCTGGGTCCGGCCTGAATTTTTGAAAAAATCTCCGCCGAACTGGAACCGCGAAAAAAATGTCAAATTCCGGCCGGACCGGGAATTCCGCGTCACACCTCTAACAGAGACAATAAATTCTTCATACGATTTAGAGCACGGACGGGGAGAACCAGGGGCATAACAAGGCAAATTAAAAAAGAAAGCATAGCAACTTGATATAAGAAAGCATGGCCTCAAGCAACTATGGTTGTTAATTTTTTTGGGAATGGTTTGCCACAGGAGGTTGTTCGAGTGTGACTCGATTGCAACATTTAAGAAAGGGTTGGATATATAGGATATTTAGACGAAGCCAAATTGGCTGGTTTATTATCAGTATATTAATGTTATACTGGCATGGCTGACCATAACTTTAGTTATTAAGGATGTGGATAGTTTGGGTATCACATATCATTTTTTTTTTTTTTTGACTAAGCCAAACTGGTGGATTTTAGCTAACAGAATTTGACAAAGCGCCTTAGGTGCTGTGGATGCATGACGAGCTTGTTTGGTTAGTGGTTGACTGGGACGGCTCTCAATAGGTCCAAGTGGCTTCTTTACTGTCCCTATATTCTTATGTTCTTATATATACAGGCCCAGACTCCATATCCAACCTGCACATTAAAAAAACACCTTGGAGAAAAAAGCAATCCTCCTAATCACCAGACATCTTCAACAAATCTTGGCAACTTAAACTACATGTCCCCCAAATCTGGAAAACAAGCATGCATAATCCTAAACTTTCAAACCAAAAAAAAAGACCCCCAAATTCCCCGTCCTCCTATCGCCAATTTCTTACTGTCTTTGCCTCCATCAGTAAATTGGGAAAATTCAATATTAAATAAAATTTCCCATTCTATTCCTCTCCCAGTTTTCCAACACGGATTCAAAAACAACCCATTTTACAACCACAGCCCTCACCTTCCTCACACACAACACATCACTAATGGCTTCAAACCAATCACCTTTCCCAACAGATCCTATTACTCACTCACAATAGACATTAACAAAGCATCGACACCGGTCCCACCACACATCTTATTCAAAAAATCCTCCACTCCCCCCTAGTAAATAATGACAAAAAATGGTTTTCCAATTTCCTCACCAACCGTCTTGCAAAAGTCTTATACAAAAACAACCTCTTTCCCATTCTATCAAATTACAAAATCGTTGTCCCCCACAGGGACCATTCTCCCTCCATTTTTTATTCAACTATTTTCACTGCATATCGCCCACCCAACCCACCGAAACTTATTATTTATGCAGACGACATCCAGTCATTATTTCCCCAACACCCAGATGTAAACACAGCCACACAACATACCAAGAATATCTACATTTATTAGAAAATTGGTTAATCTCCAACAGAATGACCGCATCCACCCTTAAGTCCTCCATCACCCTTTTAACCACTGACCTCCATCCCATAATCACCCTGAACAACAACCCCCTTCCATTAAACAAAACCCAAAAAATATTAGGATTTACTTTCGACACTCATATGACGTGCTCCCCCCACATCAACCAAATCATTTCCCCTACTCAATGAAAACTAAACACCCTCCGAACCCTGTCCCAACACAACTTCAGCGATAGGAAACACACAGCCGACTGGGAACAGATGGGGGGACACTTTTCCATACCTGCAGGGAGGCGGTTGGAGGAAAACCCCTGCAACTCCAAAATACAAAGAGCGGGGATTCTGGAGACCCTCCCTGGAGGGGGGGAAAAAATAGTCCTACCCTTTCATTCCCCGGAAGGCTGAGAGACCCCGACTCCTGCCATCAGGGCGGTCTACCCTTGGGGTACCTAGGGTTGTGAAAAAAACGTTTTTAATTTTTGTTTTTTGAAAAAAAAAACACATTTTTTTTTTAAAATTACCTCTTTTTATGCATATTGAAGATGTTTTAAATTATACAGTAGTACCAATACCCCTTCTAGGCCTAAATATTGACTATTAAAAAAAATTATATATACAGTATATTATATATATATACAAGTACTGCACCAATTCAAAAGATTTTCTAACTTGTTTTTATTTACAGTATTCTTATACACAAAATGTATTTAAATTATTGCAATCATTTTATTTTTATACAATAGCACCGAACAACTATTAAACATTAATTTTTAGAGACTTTTAGTCTAATATTCGAGTAAATCTGGCAACACTGTAGAAATAACTTGGACCCACGTGTATTAGTCCGCGCACGAGATTTTGACGAAATCATTCTGTGTATTAGTTTGGCTTTGTGAAGTTGAATTTTCTGCCTCTTATAGACTTTTAATTTTTATTTTTGCAGTAATATGTATTGTTCCCAGATGTGATTTATAAAAATAGACTTTGTCTTTATATTTTTTAACAAATCTATGCTATTTAGAAACTTTAGAAAATGGGTAAATTTAAGGACTTGAGTCCACGCAAAGTTGGACAAATAAATGTTCTATTAAGTGTAGGTACGCTAAAACAGAAAGAAATAGCCAAAAAATTGAATGTATCAACTCAATCAGTTAGCAATATTAAAAAGAAAATGGAAAACAGTCAAAATTTGAACTCGAGTAGGGTTGGAAAATGTGGTCGGAAACGTAAAACAACTCCTAGAATGGATAGAAAGATAATAAAAGAGGCTCTTCTTAACAGAAGATTAACTTGCAAACAGATTTCTTTTCAACTGGCTGCGGAGGGTGTTATTCTTGCCCGAAGAACAGTGAACAAGAGGCTTTTGGAAGTTGGATTGAAAGCGTATCGCCCGAGAAAGAAGCCTCGACTTACAGAGATGATGATGAAGACACGTTATGCCTGGGCTAAGAACCATGTTGAGTGGACTTCCGAGCAATGGGAAAAGGTAAGAATGACACATCTATAGTTAACTTGTATTGGACAAAAGATCATTAATTATTATTAGAAGTTGTGGTGCATAAAAATAATTTATTAGTGGATATAGGAATATTTTCTGTTACAGTATCTGTGACAGTATTTTTTTTAACTGTACTGTATATTATTTATATTCATGTAGGTAGTTAGTTCTCTTGACTGTATGAACTGTATATTTTCTTTTTTCATGTAGGTAGTCTTCTCTGACGAATCAACCATCGCAGTACTTGATGACCGTGTTCAGACTGTTCGAAGACGAGCTGGTGAAGAATTTTTAGCTCAATGTCTGAAGAAAACAATAAAATTTCCAACAAAAATCATGGTGTGGGGAGCTATTTCTGTGCATGGAACAAGCCGTTTACACATTGTTGATGGAACCATGGACCAATTTAAGTACATAGAGGTACTTAAAGGTCGTTTGTTACCTCAAATAAGGGAATGGTATGGTGAAAGTCCTTGGATATTTCAACAAGACTCTGCTCCATGCCATACTGCAAAATCGGTGAAGAAATGGTGCACAGAAAATGGCGTTCAGGTGCTCCCATGGGCTGGAAATTCTCCAGACATGAATCCTATAGAGAGTTTATGGTGCATACTCAAGGATGAAATACATAAACAGCCCATTACGACCAAACAACAACTTATAGAACGTCTTATTGAAGTTTGGTTTCGATCTCCGCGAATTCAAGAAATGTGCAGAACTTTGATCACTGGCATGCCAAGACGTGTTAAAGCACTTATTCATGCAAAAGGTGGCCAAACTGCTTATTAAACAATATATCATATACAACACCATCATATAGCACCCAAATAAATGTTTTTTTATCAAATAACTTTATTTTTTTTTAACCCTTTAGTAGCAAATATTAGATTTTTTTGCCATATCCATAATAATTGTGCCAGTACTGTATATAATATATATATATATATATTATATATATATATATATATATAATAATATATATATATATATTAATATATATATATATATATTTATATATATTATATATATATATATATATATATATATATATATCAAAAAAAGGATGTATAACAGGTGGTTTGGCTTGGGGTGGCGCGAGAAAATGAGAATGGTAGGAAGGATGATTGATTCTGTGAGGGGAGAGGTATGTGTATAAGTAATACTTTCTTAAACACAAGAGTATCCATAAGTATTACTAGAGTTGGGTAGGTAGAGATGGTATCAAAGTGAAAAAGTATGATTGATTTTGGTGTTTGGTGAAAATGAGATGGTGAAGTATGTGCGGATGTAAAATCAATTTGGGTGTTAGAGATGGGATTATCAGATCATTATGTGTTCTATGTAAAAATTAAGTTATGGGGACTTGGATGTGAGAGGAAGGATAATACGGAAAGGAAGTTGGTTAAAATAAGCATTAGAAGTTTAGTGAACAAGGAATAAGGATAAGTATGTAAGAACGCTAGCAAGTAAATCAGTTGAATGTGAACAAGTTGAAACTGAATTAATCTGCAAGCAAATGAAGGAAGCAATTGTTAGCAGTCGCAAAAGAAGTATGTGGGTGTGCTAAAGTAGGAAGTTAAGAATGAATTAGTGAGGGTTGGAATGAAGAGGTGATGCAAGCGGTTTAAAAGTAAAAAGAGCGTGGTTGAATGTACTAAAACGCAAATGAATGAAGTTTTCAAAAGACACAGATGCTGGAATTAAAAGTAAGAGGGAACAAAAGGGAATGCTTAAAAGATGCATATGTAAGAGAAAAGAAGAGGTAAATGAAACAGTTTGGAAGGAGGAATGGGGACTCACAAAGGAATAGGAAGCTCTTCTGCGAAGCAACCGCGAAAGGTTAAAGAATTCTAGAACTAATCACAGGTCTGAGAGCCTTAGCACCTATAGACTATTACCAATGACTAATATGTAGGCGTTCGTGTTGAAGCGTGATGAATAGACAAGACCAGCTCTCCGTTAGCGTGAACGAGAACAATATATATATATAAATATCAATCTCTGCTTG
>JABUQX010011148.1:55000-57190 GCA_015478945.1 Trachelipus rathkii | reverse complement strand
ATATATATATATATATATATAATATATATATATATATATATATAATATATATAAATAATATATATATATATATAATATAAATATATATATATATAATAATATAATATAATATATATTAATATTTAAAAACAAAAAGTTAAAAAGAAAAAAAATATTTTAAAAATCTCTAAGTTTTCAAAAAGGCCTCGCCTTAGTGCTAATTATAATACTCTTTGACTGAACAAACAACTGACACATTGAATGATGGTACTGGTTCATATTTTAGTGTTAATGCAAATGGCAGTGCTAATGCCGTCCCGAGTATTATCGGGCACCTGTATAATCATATAATGAAGCTCCGCATCTGCCCGCTAGAACCAAACTGTTGAAATCGTTGTTGGATATTGAAATTACATTACTCAAAATCAGTATTACTACAATCTAAAATTATGATTTATAACAAATCCATGCAAACCACTAAGCACTTACAACTTTAAGCAAGGAAATATCACAGAGCCAAAGGCGCTTCCTTTACGATTGCTAAATCAATACAAATTCGTTATAGTATATTCAAAAAAATAAAAGACCCTTCGCTAAATTATGCGGTTTATTCAGGCCTGCAGTCAAAAGAGGTTTTGGCCGTCATATGTCAGACCATATCTTAAAATATAAAGACCTTTACTCACATGCAAGGAACCATTGTTAATTCTCAGTGGCATAGATGCTGCTGTAGCAGGAAGAAAATTTTGAACAAATAATTTTAAATAAAACTAAATAAATAAAAAAAAATTGAACACTCTCAACAATTTCTATCGTTCAATTATTTTAACAACTACTATTTCCAATAGCTCAACTTTGAATCTCTTGGAACCATGATCTAGCTGTTCAAGCAAGTACTGCAAGAATACGGGTAATTTTCGATTGTTAAAATTCAGAGTGAACTGGTGATGCTGTGCTTACTGAGCATTTACAATCAAGTGGAGGCAATAATACACATCACATATGGTCCAGAATGAGCTCATATCCATATGCGGGAACCTAATTTGTAAAAACATTGTGGAAGTGAACGATAGTGAATACTTTTCACTTTTAGCGGATGAAACAGCAGACATTTCTTGGGTGGAGGAGCTGTCAGTTGGCGATCGTTTCGTTGATAAGGAGTTGAAAGTCAGAAGAATTTTTAGGTTTTACTCCGCTGAAAAAATTAAAAGCTGAAGATATAACAGAAGTCATTTTATTGACTACCAGAGAAGCTTACAATTTAAATATGAATAAAGTCGTTGGACTTGGATTTGGTGGATGCTCAACCATGGCTGGAAAAGAAAATGGAGCACAAAAAATAATAAGAAATCAATATCCCAAGGCCAAATTTTTCCACTGTGCTTCTCATCGCTTAATGACTTGAATCTTGTTCCCGAATTTCGAAATACTGTGGGCACAGTGAAAGAAGTTATAAGATTTTTTCGTGAAAGCCCATTGCGTAGGAAACTGATAATAAATATACCAATGCTATGCGAAACAAGATGGTCCTCAAAATACAAGTCCATCAAAATTTGTTTTGAAAATTTCATTCACATTAAATCAGTTTTGGAAACTTTGTCATCAGATTCAGAAGTAACTAAGGCCACAGGAACAGCAGCATTTCAACTTTCGTCAGCAAAAGGAACTCCTAAATTCATTATTTGCTTAGTTATCATAGCCAAGTATCCTCTTACTTTGAGCCTCACGAAAAAACATTCTTCGAAACTAAAAAAACTATCAATCTAAAAGAGTCACAAGCACGTTGAAAACGGTGTAAGAAGTAAAAAACAATAGAGACGAAAAACATGTCGCGTCTGTTTTAAAGGAACATTTTACCAGTGTTAAGGAACTTCCAGAATTTTTTTTATAGAATTCTCAATGCCACATATAGTGTCCAAACAAATGCAAAGACCAAACTTTCATGTAGTTCTGTGCAGGATTATTTCAGGGTTCTCTATTTATACCATACTAATTCACATTCGCTATTGCATATCAGATTTCGGACGACAACAGAATACCAACATTTCTGTATTTTACATCCCTCTAGAATTAAAAAATTAACCATATCTGAATAAAACAGAAAAATTAGTAATCACTTCAAACTATATACAAATATTGAGAACTTGAAAGGTGAAGCAGAATCATGGTTCAACTTATGGAAGAAATCAGATGGGGACCAAGGGTTAGATG
>JABUQX010011148.1:10000-37500 GCA_015478945.1 Trachelipus rathkii | reverse complement strand
ATATTGAATGGTAATGTCTTCGTTGAGTGTTGTAGACTGCAACTAATTGTAACGTTTGAGTGCTGTTGTGAATGCTTGCTATATGTTGCAAAAGTGAGTCTTTAGCGACTGAATTTGATGTCTAAAACAGTATTTGCATGCTGTTGATGTGAAATGTTAATTGACTGTAAAGTTGTAGACAATGTGATATGATATGATGTCAATTGAACAATATTATCATTGAAATTTAAAAATATAAAAAAGAAAAATTTAAAAATTAAAAATTTCTAAAATAAATTAAATTCTTTGGGAAAATCTACTCTATTTCGCTTACTGTTAAAAAATTTATTTGTAATTGGGATTATTATAATCTGATGAACAGGGACAATATTAAAATTTGTTAAAAATTGAATAAATATTTAAATTTTTATTTACTAACTTTTATTTTTGAACAGGGACAATTTAAAATTTGTTAAAAATTGAATAAATATTTAAATTTTTATTTACTAACTTTTATTATAGAACAGGGACATTATATATATAATTACATATTATTACTAAATATTATTGCTCAATTCATGCTGAGACAGTGTGGTGATGATATACAATTAAGTACATCCCTAGACCTAATATAATATTAAATAAATTTACCAGGTTCAAAGGATAAATCATTATATATGAACCCGATGATAGTGGTTTTTGACATGATAGGAAAATTCCTCAGTAACAAGCAATGACATTGACTTGTCTGCTACTGACGAATCACAATATCCTGGAAAATGAACATTAACGTTCCCTGCTAGTATACTTACTTCAGCAAAATTCTGTAAAAAAGTTTCTGTATTAAGATTAGTAAATAAAAATATAGATTCTTTTAAATAGAAAAATAGAATCAAAAATAAGTTTTCTTAGGCATTCCTGTTACCACTATTACCAAAATTATATTACTGCTATTAGAAAAATAACATTATCAAAATTACAAATATAACAATTTTTGTGAGCATGTGTGAATTATTAAACAATGATAATATTTCTCGAATGGGCGAATATATGTGTTGACATTTGTAAATAATTTTAAAACAACGTCTTCTTCTATTCACACCATTATTATCTTGTAACCTCAATCATCCTTATACTTTTAATGTTTATGTAGTTAAGACAAATAATAATTTTTAAACAAAATTCAAACAAAAAATACCAGGTGTGTTTATGTAGTTAAACATGAGCGATCACTTTTATGAACGTGAACTGGCTGGACGCGACTGGACGCGATGTATTAAATCTAACAAAACTCTTTGGTGTAGGTAAATTAGCTAATATATAGAGTGTCTGTTGTCTGTAAAGTCAATTAATGCATAAATAAATAATTTATCAATATATATATAATTAATATGTTTATTCCCACTTTCCCCTTTGGCTATATTACAAGCATAACAGTATAGTAAAATAGATATTATATATATTTATTTATAACATAATCCCTTAACAAAGTTGAACTCAATCTATATAGAGAGACAAGAGAGTAGAGAGCAGCAGAGGAGAGATGAGCATATGAGTATAGGAGTAGAGAGAAGACCGAAGAGTAGAGAGATTTCATGCATCTAAGGAGAGTGCGCCTAACTGAAATTATCATTAATGCAATTTTAATTATCAAATCAAAAATCTGATTTAATCCCTTTCCTTTAAGTCTGTCCCTAGATCACTTATATTCTAAAAATGTTGATGTCTGACACAAGTCTAGAAAGTTAAAAATTATCGAATAACTTTCACAACACTTATAGGCAGTCCTATGATGAAGTTGGGTGAGAGCCATATAGAACTTTTATCTCTGATTATAGTATGACCTCCAGCTAATTTTTCTTTGAGAGATCTGTACCATGATTAAGGAGTCACTGCTGACAACATACAATAGAGACTCAATCAATTATAGTTGTAACTTTATGAAATGGAGGAGACCACTCTTAGGCTCTTAATTCTTTATTCCATCAAATTCAACACTGCTTCTGAATCTCATAAAAACCCTACTGGAAAAGGTACTAGAACCGTATTGGCTCGCGGTGGTTCTGATTCTCCTCTTGGTTAACCAAAATACTCCATAGTGAAGCTTTCTGTTACTGCCTGATGATACCTCCTTTTTAACTTTTGCTAAAAAACTTTTGTTAAGTGGTGAATTAAGCTGTTCTACCTTAATCATATTTTTTCCAAATATAAATCATCATGCACTTAGTTTACATCATCTTTGCACCTTTCCTTATATATATCTAGCTGGTTAATGTTCTAAGATGCGCCACCATGGTAACCAACTACCTACAAACTGAGTTTTTATTAATATATCTTTTGAAATGGTGGCAAACTAGATGGAGTAGACAAAGCTGCATTTGTAACTTCCTTAAGTTTCGTGAATCAGAATTCATTTGTAACTTCCCTCAAGTGCGTGAAGAATTTAGGCAAATATTATATATTAATTTAAATGATATATTATTTCACAGTATATCATTAGGATCTATATATTAAGGGGGTAATATATAAATATGTATTTATAATTAATATATAACATAAAACTATAGGTACCTTATTAACATTATAACTAGGATATATATATAACAGGTTTAATATATTTTATCATTAATATATAATTGACTACATCAATAATAAGAAAATCAGCAAGAAATTTTGTTTAATCTCCTGTTCAGCTATTACATCATTCCGATTGAAAATATTTGAGAAAACACATATCTCAACATGCTATAAGAAACACCCATTTAAAAAAATACATTTTTTAATATTTTATGCATGTTTTTTTTATGGTCTTAAACCCACATGTGGTTTTTTTTTTAATGTGGTTTAAACAATGTTTTAAACCATCCCACCTTACTATATATATATATATATATATATATATATATATATATATATTATATATATATATATCTATACTCACTGAAAGAGTAACAATGTGTGGTGTGTGTGTGATGTGGTGTGTGTGATCGCTGTGTGTGTGTGCGGTGGTTGCGTGAGAGATGTGGTGTGTTGGTGTAGTGTGTGTGTGTGTGTGTTGTGTGTGCTGTGATGTGTTGTGTGTGTGTGTGTGTTCGTGTGCTGTGTGTGCTGTGTGTGTGTGTGCTCTGTGTGTTGTGTGTGTTGTTGTGTGGTGAATGATGATTGATTGTGGGGTGTGTGTGTGTGTGTGAGTGTGTCGTCTGTAGTATGGGTGGGGTGTGTGGTGATCTGTGTGTGTAGGTGCTCGCTGTGTGTCGGTAGATGGTGGGGTGTGTTAATGTGGTCGTGGTGTGTTGGTCGTGTGTGTTAGTTATGTCGTCGTGTCTCGCTGTGTGTGTGTGTGTGTGTGGTGCTCGTCGGTGTGTGTGTGTGTGTAGTGAGGTGTGTAGTACACACAAAGTATACACTATTGTAGGAGAATAGGTGGTTCTTACCTATCTACCACGTATGTTTGGAAGTACTGTGCATACTGACAGCACCTGTAGAAGGGGACCTTTTTCTGAGCCTTATAAAAACTATATTAGACTTGAGACTTGGTAAACAATTTAATTACATTAAAATACTATATAACTCGATCACTACTTCTTCACGTTGAGCTACAAACTCAAATAAAGAGTTTACTTACGGTAGGTATAAGCGCACAGGGGGGTTTTGTTGATCGACTTTTCACTATACAGTTTCTAACTTCTAGTATTAGCAGAAGCTACTAACAGTGCGATATTCTACTTGAAATCAATTCAACCTTCACATTGAAGAAATTACAGTAGGTATATGGGCACGGAAATATTTTTATTACTTAATTGCACTTTTCGTACAAGAAATACAGATAATTTACATTTGAAAAGTTCTTTACGAAATCTGGAAAAAAAAATCGAAGCTAATATTTCAGCATTAGTTGAATTTAGACTAATAACGCTGCGCATCAACATAAATGGAAGAGGACCGGTAGGGTAATAGTGTAATAAACATGTCATTAAACGTTGGTTAGGAGCGCCGCAGTTTTCGCACTACTCAATTCTCAAACGCCATAGATAGAGGATTACAATAGATTTTTCTCTCTCTCCGATATTCTAATGTAAAGTTGCACCGTGTAATTAGCGATTTGGCGCCGTGGGCAGTATATATGTGCAGCGGCAAGAGAGTCACCATTGCGGTAGCAATCGGGCATAGATAACTGCGCGCGAACTCAATTACTCCACAACAGAGAGATTGGGACGGAGAGAGCACAACCTCGACAACCATTAAAGAGAGAAGACAACACAGCATAATATTAAATTTGTATATAATATGCGATCATATCATATTGTCGAGTACCTATGCATATCAAGTATGCGCCCGAAAGTTGCACTATCACATTACACTGTTATATATATATTAATTATATATATATATTAAATAATTATATTAATTTAATATATATAATATATATAATATATATTATATATAATTAATTCCTATATATTAATTATATATATATTAATAATAATTATATTAATTTATTATAAAATTATGGCTATTGACCATATATTATGTAATATATTATTATTTTTGATTTTATTAGAGAGTACTCACCTACGTATGGCGGAATGCAAAGAAAAACGAATAAGGTCGATGTTAAAATATAAATTATTATATATAACGACAGTTCAAAAAATAACAATCTATCCCTGTTTTAATCGTATCTACCTATCTTTAGGGCCACGTTATTATTCCATTAAAGTTATTATCACTTTATACGTTAGCATAGCGTTAAATATATCCCTTCTAGGTTTGTATATTAGGCTCCTACGGCATTATACCGATGATCCCTATAATAGGAATTATAGGCCTCTGTGATATTTATTAAGCTATGTTAATAAGTTTTTTTTATGTTAAAGTATATTTATACAACTTAGTAGTAAATTTTGTGTAATACTTAAATCATATACTTATAATAATAACTGAAACACGATGGAAGGGATCTAACCCGACCGAGAAAAACTATAACCTATGTATAGATCTACCGTTGCATGTAATAAAGTAAACCTAACCTAGATGAGTTACAACGTATATCAAATATATTATATTATTAATTATATTATATATTAAATTATATTAATATTATTAATATTAATATTTATTAATATATATTATATATATATATATATTAATATTATATGTAGCAACGTATATTATATATATATCATATTTATTATTATAGTATATTTATAAAATAATTATTATATTATAATTTGTTATATGTTCTATAGTTAACTTTTCATGGTGGCGACTCTAGTAACAAGATTTTACCAACTACGTGTTCGGGCGAGCAACAATTTTTAGCATTAGACGCGTTCGAAATTGGCGTACTACATCTCTGCTCATCATCTTACTCCTATAAACCGGTCGTTGAGATTCTCTCTCTCCTCTTATATTAAGGTTATATTACAGTATTACTATAGTATAACATTTATACAGTAAGCTCGGATATCAATCAATACTCATAACAATAATATATAATAAATCAGAAGAAAATATATAAATTATACATATAACTATATATTATTAATAATAATAGTAGATTTATTACATCTTCATATATATTACCCTTATAGAAAGCACCCTTGCACGCTCTCCCTATTATGACATCTTTTCTCATGTAAATGTCTTTCTATTGTAGACTTCACGTTAACTTTTTTATAATACTTTCAAATGTATTTAAAATTTACATCCTACGCTATTAGGTATGTTTTAAACTATTTGACTAATCCCTTCATTATTTGAAGTAAGAATTAGTTTTAGTTTAAGATGGATAATGTTTCTGTCGTTTGATAACCATATTATTATTTTGTTAATATAGTTTACTATCGATTCAAAAAAGTTATTTTTTTCAAACAGGTACTCATTATTATAAAGCGACCGAAGACTGTTTTATACAAAAAGAAAGAGCATAATATTGCTATATGGAATTACACAGAATAACCCGGCATATCCGCCTTGTATCCTTTGAGGCAAGAGGAGTTAGTCTACCCCTATTCATTAAATTCGTGGCTCAAAAACGAAAGAAGGAGCATTATTGGATAGTCCTCGAATCTCTGCAAGGGACCTTCCTTTTTCGTTTTCTCTATAATTTTTGCATAATCTTTTTATTATCTATTATTTCAAATTTATGTAATATCAATATTATTTTTATTTGAACCAACTTTGTTCGACAAAAAATAAAACATATGAAAATATTTCTAACTGTACAAACTATTGGTATTTCATAATTTACCTATCCGCCTATAAATTAATAGATCTGTGCTTTCTATCATGGACTATCTCAGTGAATGAGAGCACGCAGTAGCCACCAATAACGTTAGTAGCACAAAAATACGCCTTAGAAGTATACACAAAATACCCTATAGAAGTATAGACAAAATACCCTATAGAAGTATAGACAAAATACCCTATAGAAGTATAGACAATATACCATAGAGAAGTATAACGAAACAAATATGATCAGTACTATAGAAAAATGCAATAGTACAAAATACCCAATCAGAAACTCGGAGGAAAATGACTCATAATAGCAAACGACATTATCTTGATATTAATACTGGACTTCAATGTTTCATTTCTAATTTTGGTTATGCGGTCATCATTTTCTAACCAACTATCTCACTAATATTATCGAGGCGATTTATTGGTCTAATAGTAACTAATATACAAACTTCACTTTATAATATACGTAGTATATATGGTATTGTCGCTTTTTAATCCGAAGATCTCTTCATCGTCTGAGTGATAAGATTTTCTGATAAATTTTACTAATGATATTATTATTGAGGATATATTATGTACGGACACCATTCACTTTTGATATTACTAATTTTATCCTTATTAGATAGGGCATCTGTAGTAATCTATATTCCATACTAATAGCATATCTACTTTTTATACTTATTATATCATATATCATTCCTATAATATATATTGGAGTGAGTCGGAATTTCCCTATATATCATTTTTATTAACCCTAGATTTCACTCAGGGTGAAACCATGCAGTATACCAAGATTAGGTGTTAATCGTATTTTATATCTACAATGAGAGTGCCTTGTTCAAAAGCAGATCCGTCTCCATAAGCCGCCTTCTAGTTTTGATATCGTGTTTGAATATTTGTGTTCTTGGCACTAAGTATAAAGAAAAGGTATCTAAATATATATATGGAGTGTAGTTCTTCGAAGTAATGTTTTTAGATAGAGCTCAATCGACTTTACCTTAGGCTCTTCTCTTTACACATGACATTTATTGTTATAATTAGAGATCTCTTATGACTTAACGATGCGTAGAGTAACTAAATGCTATTGGAGTGTTCCAGCTATCGAGAAAATAAATCGCCGACTTAATATTAACAAGTATACTTGCTATGACATTCTGTAGATATAAGTACCAAATCGTGGGTATGTCGGATAATTTAACATTAGAACGGAGTATTCGACCACGCATAATTAATTGTTAGTTTGCAGAATGAGTAAAGACACCAATTATTAAGGAATTTCCGCTTGCCAATATATCATTTGTCCATCAGGTTTTTCAGTAATATATATTCAAATAAAGTGTAGACCCTTATTTAAACTTCACTGTTATGAAAATAAAACTTATACTAAATATATATTTGTATTTATAATATATCTAATAAAGTTAATTGTATATATAATTATATATATATATATTAATTTTGTGATATTATAATATGTATTTGTATTATCGTTATGTTTTATATATATATTATTCACTAATAAAAAAATAATAATATCAATTTAATTAATGCTATATATAATGAGTGTTTATAAATATATATATTATTGCACCTTTTTTTTTTATGATAAATATAATAAATTTCATTAGGTTAGCTATTATGTATGTTGTTCATACTTTGTGGAGCGCTTCCCAATAATAATTTGTCCAATTAGAGTTAGGTCCTAACTTGTGTATAGAGCGGCCTTTCATTAATTTCCGCTTAGGATGTTAGAGGGCGTACTCCTGAGGGCTTACATATAATCTCAGTTAGCTCGCGTAAAGGCTCTGAGATAAATTATGAGAGGCTATATAATCTAAGGTTTAGGACTCATGGTTTCAATTGTTAGGTTAGATACACAGATTTATCTTATATACAATTATCTAGTAGCAGTATATCCAGTGGTTATAGTCGTAGCCACATGTGTCCACTCGGCAATTTAATTTCTACAGAGGGACATACTAGACAATCAATGATAATATATTCTATTTTGAATAGGTTTATTACGTAGTATATTTCCGTGTTAATGTTAGAGTATATTTTAACTTCTTCTTCACCAACACAAGACTATTAATCACCACTAATTATTGTATTTTAATATATATCTGTGTTTGTGGATCTGCTCAGGATATCGAGGATCCTCGTAAGTCCTTCGATAAATGGCGCGAGTTTTCATCACAAGGGAGATATTAGAAGAAACGTTACATATTTGAAATGAAGGTTTATACCCTTTTTTTTAATATTCTTGTATTTATCCTATATTTAATACATGATACTTTTCACACTATCCGATTGTTATTTTACTACGCAGGAAAGTTAAGTTAGTATCTATCCTTATATAATTGTTAAAATATTTATTAATTTATTAGTTATTCGTACTATTCTTAATGTATTTAGCCGGGCCGAGCTAAAAATATTTTTAGGCACTATTACAGTCTGAGCAAATGATAATAATATTATTAATAAAATACCCGTATACCCATATTATTTGAGATTCCTATTTACATAGATGCAGTCAGATACAAGGTCATAGATAAACTTAACAATAAAGTGATCAGAGCAATAAATATTCACTTAAAGATATATATATCATCAATACTATTCCATGAAGTTTATCTACTTACTATCCGTGACATAAGTAGAGTATTAATAATATTATCACAGGAAAGGGCTGCGATATATCTATATATATAGAATTTCGATTCCCATATTTTTTATCGCTATAATATATCAGAAGTAGTCAGTAATAGTGAGCATATATGCGTTAGTAGAAATAACTAGCGAACTTAGTGAGTAAATAAATAAAGTAGCTAGTGACTAAACCTGCAAGTGGCTTTTCGCCTACGAAGAGTAAGAGCAGTGAGCTCGTAAAATATCAAACAAGTATATATCGGAGCATGCTGACTTGTTCTTTTATCTGACTATCCTATATATTTTTCTTACATCATTCAAATTTGTTGGATTTTGCGATAAACGACTCATTTCAAATATGGGATTTTTCTAAAACCAGCACACTCCCGATATATATACTTCGCATGTGAACTACACAAAAATTATTATTAAGTAATTATCAATGCAGAGAGTATATATTTTATCTCTATATTTTATTTATTATTTTATTTTTTTTTATTTATTGTTATTTTTTTCTCTATAGACTCACCGATGTATAATCTATGTATATACACGACTTATAATATATATTACCACTTAAACAAAAAATTTACGACTCCGATATCTTATACCTACCTTAAACAAAAAAATTATTTTACTCCGAATCCAGCAGTCAAATTCAATATTTCGACTCTGGACTCAGATATAGTGCTTACAGAGTTACATTTATATAACAACATTTTATTATTTTATACAAATTATTTTTCTTTTGGAGTTGCCTCCGGCTCACCTTAGAGCATATATTTAGAGGAATAATACGAAAGATTATGGTATTCCACTCAATTTTCACTCAGAGTTGAGATCGAAGTCTCTCGCTATATACTGAACTAATATTTTCCGGCCTTCCGGATCTCACACACAAGTGACCGTTACAAGACGTGAGGAGGGGAGGAACGCTTATCTATCACGGAATGAACATCACCCAAAATAACTTCTTCTCAGTTCTCTTCTGAAACAAATGTACTTAGACACGTAAATAATAGATTAGTAAGCACACATTTTCTTGGGTGTCTATCTCTACCTATATATTATTTATATAATTTACTTAGCAAATGACTTTATTAAAACAGTTTTTACTGCATATTTAAATACTTCAATTTTTATTAATAAATATAATAAATAATATAATTTAAATATAATAATTATAATAATTAATATATAATTTATATATATAATTAATATAATAATAATAATAATATATTAAATATATAATTTAATATAATATTTAAATAATAATAAAAAAATAATAATTAATATTAATTAATATATATTTTTCTTTGTTTTAAGGCTTAAGAACATTAAATAATTAGAAATAATCACTAATAATAATAATAATAATAATAATTAATAACATCCACTATAAATAATATATAAATTCATTACAATATATAAATATATAAAATAATTGAAATTAAATAAATGAAATTAATTCGAATATGGAATATTTAATGTTACTACTTAATTCTTTAATATTTACTAATTTGAAGCATTTAACTCCATAAATTTAAGGTATTAGATATTCAAGGGGTTAATTTAGAGAGGGTAATGTTATATCAAAATAAATAAATCGAAAATTATAGGAGGGATTGTGTATTGGTTTACTCCATAATCAAGAATAATTACGGGAGTATAAGAGGAGGAATTTACGTCGGTATATGAATATAATTAGAGCAAGAAGGAATTTTCTAACAAGATTTATCACTTTCTAATCTTAATCATTTTATATTTAGTTCTTGCGTCATGCATTCATTAGATTCAAACACGTAAGAGTGGCACTGACTTTGGCAAAATTCGAATTTATGTGTAGTAAGTGGAGTTTACTCAGTTAGAGCAGCTCCCTGTACTGATAGTTCGAACACATATTCCGACGGTATATTATTAACTTAAATGATGTTTTTATTATTATATATATTAATAAAATAAAATTTATATATATGATAAAATGTTATCAATAATAAATTCAATACATTTATAAATAAATTTTCATTTAATATAATTTATATTATTATATATATATATATTATATATATTATTAATTAATATATCTATATTATATTAATATCATATATATATATATATATATATATATAATATATATTAGTATTATATATATTATATATATATATATATATATCTTATATATATTAAATATACTATACTATATAATTATATTATTACATATAAAGAATCGGATATATATAATATAATATATTATTAATATATATATATATATTATAATATAATATATTATATATTAATATATATTATATTAATATTAATAATTAATATAATATATATATATATATATATATATAATAATATTATTATATATATATATTAATATCTATGATTCTGTGCCTAATATACACAAAACTCAGAAAATTTCAAAACTTTTGAGAACCTTATTAATATATCATATGTGCGGATAATATAGGTATAACAATAACGAAATTTGCACTCACAATATGCTGTAACAGCATTATCCGATTAACGCATATCTTAATTACACTTCTATCTTCTCATAGTTTAAATCAAAATAATGAATCACATTATGTCATACTGAGGGTTTCAACTTTGAATATACTTAGAGGCCACTAATATAGTATCCTATAATTTCGCCTCACTTGTATGTAGAATCTTTTGAGTTCAATTATAATAGCTATTCATATACCATGAGTGATTCTTTTTGATAACGATTGACATATAATATATTATATGAAATTATAACTGAAGTGTTTTCAAATAGCACTTTCACTAAAATAACTAACTTCATATCCCCCACCAGATTATAATCATAGAACATACCATATATGATAGTTATAATACTAGGAACTCATTTTATTAATTTGTTGTATAATTACAATACAACCATTTTAAATTTTAAAGAAAACATATATCTACAAACTCGATGGACTGCCGATGGGGCTGACCACTTGGACCTGACATTTTGCCTGACTTCCTATATGTCCATTCTGGACAAAATTACAAATCCTTCGTGAAAACAAAAAAATTTTTTTCACCTTTTACCACTTTAGCAGAAGGTTTTCCTGAGATAAATAAAAAATAAGTAAGCAAAATTTAGATCAATATCCCCATCAGTTCATCAAAATAGAATTGGTGGCGTGGCTGGGGTGGGATGTGGGGGGATGGGATCGGCGGCGGTGGGGGCGGCGGCGGCGGCGCCGCTTGAGCTGACGTCAGCGGCCAGGAAGGTCCAGTAGGTGGGGGGCGGGGGGGGGTTGGATCGGGGGAGGGGTAGGGGGTGGGGGGGCGGGGTGGGGGTGGGCGGGTGGGACGGGGGCTCACGGGGGGGGCTGGGCGGGGTGGTAGGGGTGGTGGGAGGGGGGCGGCTGGGGGAGGGGGTTGGGGTCGCGGGGGGTGGCTAGGGGGGGCGGGTGCGCTGGGGGGCGCGTATTCCGGAGAGACTGTTCCACACAAAAAGAGCCATTACTGACAAAAACTTAATTATAAATTATCTTAATTACCTAATCTACTCTTAGATGTGCGGGGGTGGGTGGCGGTGGGGGTTTGCCTAAATTGATAAAAGAACCCCCATCTTTAAACAAAATCGTTTATTTTTTTATAATGCCTTATGACGCGGAGTCCAGTTTCGAATCCCGCTGATGGAGAGTAAAATCTCCTTTGACTCGTTCATTCAGTTTTAAACAAAATCGTGAAATTTTTTTATAATGCCTTATGACCGACCTCTTATAACGGATACTAAAATTTAAACATTTATATCACATAAAGGGTAAAGCTTTCTTCTGGCTGGGCATCGGAAGTACCAGATTCATCTTAAATCACTATTACTAATAATAAATCAGCAATATATTGCATAAAAAAGTAGATTTAAAAAGTGCCGTAAGAGATATATTTTTATTTATAAAATTTTAAAAAAGGGGGAAAACACCCTTTTATATACATTCTATTTACAGAAAAAAAAGCGAGTGATGAAGTTAGTAACCATTAAATAAAATTTAATAAAGCAATAACTAATAATAATAATAATAAAAAAAAATACATAGGTTTTGCACAATACAAAATATTTCCATTTTACATTTCATAATAATTAAAATACTTTATATAAAAAATGTCCAATAAAGTCCTTTCATAAATATATTTATATACAAATAAAATGAACTTAATTTTAATTATTAAAATAGTGATAAAAAAAATATATATATATATATGAGTTTTTACTTGAATAGAAAGTGAATATATATATATACCACTTGGTAGACTATAAATGTACATACAAACATATTTAACAATAATAACATATATAATATGTATATGAATACTTTTTATTTATTTATAAAAATTTGAAAACTTAATACTGTAAAACCTAGTTATATATATATAGTACTATAATTATAATATATATAGCATAGTGAATATATACTAGTATATATAAGTTATATTATTATATATATTTAATAGTATATACTAGTATATATATACTAATACTATATATATAATTATATATACTATTACTATATATATATACTATATATATAATATGTTAATAGTACATCGCTGATAGTGTGTGTTACGCAAGATATACGCTCAGCACTCGCATAAATAAGCAGGCTCGCACTCCACGAAAGGTGCGTAACTTAAGAGCATAGCGTGACGAGTTCTAGGAGATGACTAGGTAGTATAATTATTGACTTGTAGATGATTTAGCGTAGATAAAAGATATGAAAGGTTTATAGGTATCGTATAGCAATGTAGTGAGTGTGAAGGAGGATGTAGCGATATATGATAGATGAAGCAGGAGAATGTATGAGTAGGTATGAAAATGTATTAGAGTATACATGTTGTGGGAATTTGGATGCGGTAGATTCGTTTGATTGGATGATAATAAGAGTCACAGTAGTAGTACATAGAATATGAGGATAGAAAACCTCGTGTGCTCGATGTATAATAATGGTAAGTAGGTCACAGCATGATGTAATGATAAAATCAATTTATAAAGAGTGATGTAAGAATTAATATTTCCTAAAAGCCTTATGAACAAGGCGTCTGTAAGTTAGGCGTGCGGTTAGAGATGTCGGTGGCATTGTTAGGCAGGTAACACATGTGCATTGGTCACGACGAGTGTGTGTATGTATTAGGCATGATGCATATGGTGTATCGGAGCGATATCTAGGTCATGATCTTGTTGGTAGAGGAGATCGAACACTTAGAGGGTTATTGGGACGTTCAGAGTATATCAGACTAGTGAGATGTAAGGCGCGGTGTAGATAATGCTGTGGAGCGGAGCTGATGATGGATCAGTAGTACAATACTGCGTGTAGGAATCGAAGCAATCGTAGTACGCCGGGGGGCATGTATTTGTGTGCTGTATTTAGGTGTCTGACGCATAATGGGGTCCGGTTAATAGCGATAAAGCTCTCTGAACCCACCCCGCACCAACGCCCCCCTCACACACACACAGCCCCAGAGTTTGTACGCCGCAAAAAAAAACGGCGGACACAATGTATAAAAAACCCCTGAGCCTTATCTGTCATGCACACGGCTGATTCCGGTGTGTCATGATTTCTAGCACTGTCGCTGATGTTTCCACCCATCTATTGTCATATAAGGCAGTAAAATTATATAAAAATTGTTTATATATATCTAATATATAATATTTAGTATATATATATATATATATAATATATATATATATATATATATATATACTAATATATATATTATTATATATATATATTATATATATATATATATATATATAATATTGAGCGTTTTTATTTTATTATTTATATATATATATATATATAATTATATATATATATTATATATATATATATATATATATATTATATATATAGATATATTCTTTTTACTTTACTTTAATATATATATATATATTATATAAATAATATATAATAATTATATATATATATATATATATAGTATATAGTATATAATATATATATATATATATATTATACTATATATATATATTAAGTTTTTTAAGAGGGATCAAGCTATCAAGGGGAAAAGTCATTGCGTTACTTCTCGACTAAATCCAGCCTGAAAATAATAATAATAATAATAAAATAATGATAATAATAATAATAATAATAATAAAATAATAATAATAATAATAATAATTTTTGAGTAGTTGCTCAGAAATCACTATGGCACACAAAGGAGCAGCAATGATAGGTTGGAATCCAACTGCATGGCTAAGTCCTATTATAATCCTATTAATACCTGTCTAAAGAAAAAAATTATTTAAATATTATACAGTTTCTGAAGGTAGGCAAATATTGAGCTACTGCTGAAGTGTTACGATTCAGACAGCATGGGATAGTCTTTTGAAAGGTGTAATGGACCATAGTATAGGAAAATAGCGACTGGCGGATGGAATTCAGTAGAGGACAGTCAATTGGGATGTAGTGAATAGATTTCGGCAAAATTTTCAGGCGGGGGAAGGATCCCGTGACATGTAGTGGTTTTGCTTAATATTGGTGTATGCAATGCGAAGGCGTGCGAGGATCCTTTCCTGTAGGCGGTTATTTCAGAGAGATTGACCACTCTTAAATAACTGACTTTATATTTCTAAGTTATATTTCTAACCGGAAGGGTGAGTTGCTCTGGAAAAGGTAGACTAAGTCGCCCCTAGTGAACTCGTTACTGGGAGCAAAGTAGATCGAATAGACCGTGAAATCCATGGACAAATGAACTCGTGCTGCCACTGCGTAAGGTCTAGTTCGAAGGGGGACTGGAGAATAGGGGATAGACGAGTGAGAATTTCGACGCTTCCCCTATCATTGTCACTCCGTTCTATAGATGTTAGCGGCGACTTGTATTCCGATGGGTGGAAGCATAAACATTTTGGTGTACATAGATTTACCAGTTGAACGACTTCTTCATAATTCTAATGCAGCCGCGATAGTTCCATTGAAGGAAAGTGACCATACTGTGTTGTTATGAGTACTATAAAGATGGCTTTCTTGAGATAATTGTCTCTGTGTGGTGGCTAGCGGCAATGTCGGAAGAGGAAGTGGTTGGAATTTAGAGGGTGAGGCGTGGGCTGCATAAATCATGGTGGTAAGGAATAGTCGTACAACAGTGACTTGGATTGTATATGAAGTAGGTTAAGTTCGACCAAGTCCATATGATTGTGTGGACGTAATTGGTCGCTGGAAGAGCAACCAGAGTGCTCATAACTAGGAGTGGGAGTGAGCAATCAGATTCAGAAATGGGTGGAAAGTATGGGCCTGATTCTATGGAAACAGTGCAGGAAGGTGTTACTGAGTAAAGGTCACCTTTCGGTGAGGGTACTGGAGTTGTCAGGTTGGGATCTAATGTAGGTTCCGTTGAATTAACAGAAAAGCGATCTCTGATAGAGTTGAAAAGACACTCGGGGATTCCCAGAGGTTTTGTGAAGCATGAAAGGCGAGAGCTGGAGGTTTTGTCAATGAGTCATCGAGTGAGTGACTTTGGAAAATGACTAGATAATCTGAGTTAGGATGAGAAACCTCTGGATCTCTTTCATGATGCCGGATATAGCGGAGCGCATGGAGCGTTTGAGGCAGATGAGTTGAAGTTTTCCATTCACCTCTTTCAGAAGCGCAGAAAGCGTCAGAAGGAGGGGAGATCGTCACATCAAGCTCCATCTGGGAACTGGAATCCATGTGATCCAGAGTACTGGTTGGTTGGTTGTGATACACCTGCGGTCGACTGGGCGCAACCTATTGATGCCAATGCTTATGCCGTGGGAAAAGAGCTGCAGCTTACTTTTCCGAGGGGCGTTTTTTACACCGGGGGGTCAATGTGTCCTGCTTTAGGAATTTAGATGCCTTATATTTTAGCGAGTAATCCTGGTTTGGTGCCTAGCCTTTTGTTTCTGCTCAGGAACATCCATTTCAGGAGTAAGAGCAATGGTGGAAGACAGACTAGGGGACACAGAGGCAGGCCTCTTACGTGGATTCGGCCAGGCCCATCGGGAGGGTAGAGGACACAGATCCTCGGCAAGGAACCGTCTCTGGTGGTGGATGAGCAGACTTCGGTTCGCTGCTGGTCGGTAGAAATCCGACACTCGTGGCAGGGTTGTTAACAGCGTCTTGGGCGGGAGACTGGATCGCAAGTTGCTTTTGGATTATTTGAGTAGTCAGTAATATAGCCGATGAAGGCAGGTAGGTTGCAGCAATTGCACGAGTCCCGCCGAAATTGGTGGGTGTTCTTCTGGAATGGTGTTTTGTAGGTTGGTTGACACGGGGAGGCGGGGGAGCTTCTACATTTGCAGCGTAGGATTTTCTTTGTCGTGTAGGATTTTTTCTTTGAGCTGGTGTATGACAACTCTTCTATTCAAATTTTTGTACGGTACATAACTCCAATACCTCCTGTTCAAACATGCAGGACGAGCGTTTTAAAGAAGAGGGGCTGTGGGGTACCCCACAGTTGTTGCATTGTGGAGTGTTCGTGCAGGGAATATGAAATTCTTCTCCGCAAGTTGCGCATATGTCTCACGGTTCCCCATAGCATTTTCGGGGATGGCCGAACGGCTGGTATTTAAAGAATCGTGTGGGTAAAGGAATAAACGGACGAACATTGTAGCTTGTAAACCCTATTTTCACCTTTGTAGATGGAAAAGTTGTGTTAAAAGGTCAGCAGCAAGGGAAAATTTGGGTTGTCAGGAAAGTCTCGAGGTGGGGAGAATCTGTATACATTTGCAACAGAAAACCTCTTCTGTTGGAGATGGCGTAGAATGGCAGCAATGTCTTCATTTTTCTTCAAGGCAGCATAAATAGTGCCCTTCGATGAGTTCTTACTCCATCAGGAAATTTCAAAGATACGTTAAGGATGACAAGATAGAACTTTGATTCTGAGTAGCAGCTTGAACGAGAAGGGACCCGTTTTTCATTACCGTGACGGGAGGGTCTTTAACTCCTCAAACCTTCTCAATAGCATAGCTGGGAGGTAGTTCTATAGTCGGCGGTAAGAATTTTGGGCGTGGTGAATCACGATAATGTCGAGTAAACAAGTTATAATGACTAGGACGGACGTTTGGGTACATTAAATGTCGAGGGCTTGCCAGGCGAGGGATCTCTGGGGGTAGGCAGAGGCTTTCCAAGTTAAGTAGAGGGAATCGTGAAATCATTGTTCAGAGTGTTTTCCAAAATCCGTGGGCCATTAATTGTTGCATGTTCATTACCAGAAGTATCGGCGGGGGTATGAGGCAATTAATTTGTATCCAGAATTATTAGTTTGAAGGGTCCCCCCTTATGGGTGTTGAGCCCATGACGTATGTGCCCGGAGGACCGCGCTAGGCGGAGGGGATCCACTTATTATAGATGTACCAGGGGGGTCAGGGAAAAAAGGACCAGACCTGATACTAGGTCGTGTGCACCGAATAACAAACGGTGATGCGGCTCACACCCCGCCATCACAGATGACGCAAGGTGCTCTTCCCATAAGAAAGGGGTAACAGTGGTATTCACCTACCTCTCTGGGTAAAAAAAATTGTGGTGGAGAAATACTACAGAAAGATATAGGCAATTAGTTCAAAAATGAAGGGACAGGAAATAATAATAATAATAATAATAATAATAATAATAATAATAATAATAATAATAATAATAATTTAAGTATATATATATAGTTTTGTTATGTAATATATTAATAAAAATTCCTTTTTTCCATTTAGTTGGTTAGTAATGTACAAAAACTATTTTACTTTGTATATGATTTCAATATAGAAACACTTCTGTGTCAAATTTCGTTTCCGTAATAAATAGAGCAAACATCTAGTTTTGATTTACCTTCAAGATGTTTTTGACGAAGATGGGATATATCTAAAATATTATATTTGTCCTCAAATATTAATTAGTTGTGTTTATTGTTGACAGTGTAAACGTAACAGTGGCGATGAGGAAAAACTCAAGATGCCGAATTTATATGTTCCTGCTCCTACTCAGTTTATAGTCTCTTCAGAGGTTACATCGATAGGCGAAAGATGGAAGAAATGGCAAAATGGTTTCTCTTATTACCTAGTGGCTACGGGTGTTACTTCTATAAATCAGAAAAGGGCTTTGTTTCTTCATATAGCCGGTCCAGAGGTTCAAGAAGTTTTATAAAACAATGGACATTGAAGATGATACTTATGAAAACATCGTAGCAGAATTTGATGTAAAGTTTTCTCCGAAAGTAAACATAAGGTATGAGATTTATTTTTCGTAAAACTGTGCAAGATAATTTAGAGCCTACTGATGTGTACGTAACTAAATTTAGGAAGTTAGCATTGACCTGCAATTTCCATGATATTGAAGATGTACTGATTGATCAGGTTATTTCTAAATGTTTTTCTTCTAAGTTGAGTAGGAAACCACTTCATGAAGATGACTTAAATTTAGACAGGTTACCACATTTAACTCGAGGCATGGAAGCAGCTGAATCACAAGCATGTGCTACCGAAGGCGAAGGTCAGTTGGAAAGAGTCGCAGTAGTTAAAAGGCAATATAACGAAGGTAATGTAAAACAATCATTTAGTAACAATAACTGCAAATTTAAAAAGTGTTCAAGATGTGGCGGAAATTATAGTTTAGAAGATAAACATAATTGTCCTAATAATAATAATAAAACTTGCCCTATTGTCATAAGTTAGGACATTGTGCAAATGTTTGTCGTCCAAAAAAGATTTATGTAACTAAAAACGATAAAAATGAGCATGTAGAAAATGAAGTTGCTGAAGACGAGTCTCAAAGTTTTGTATTTAAAATACATAATATAAACTCTACTAGACCTATTTTGGTAAATATAACTATAATGGTTACCCTATAACGATGCAGAGTGGATACCGCCGCAGACGTTTCATTAATTTCTAATGAAGTAGTTTTTAAAATTAAGAATTTAAAGTTTGAGAAGTGTTACGCAAAGTTAAAAGATTTTAACGGTAAAAGTATACACACTAAAGGGGCAGCCAAAGTAAGTGCTAACTATAATAATAAAGTATTTAAAGATATGCCTCTTATCATAACAAAAGTAATAATAATAGATCATTGCTAGGTTTAGATTTGTTAAGACGCGTGCCTTTAGACTGGAAGAATATAATTGTTGTTTCTAATAATAATAATAATAATAATAATAATAATAATAATAATAATAATAATAATAATAATAATAATAATAATAATAATAATAATAATAATAATAAAGTTGGAAAATTTGATAATTTACTTGCAAAGTACAAGGAATTCTTCAGAAATGAAAAGGGAAAAGTAAAGGTTGCAGAGGCAGCTTTAACCTTGAAAGAAATTTTTGTACCACAATTTTTTGCTCCTAGACAAGTTCCGCATGCTATTAAACCTCTTGTAGAATTAGTTGAGATACAGAGATTAGTGACTGAAGGAACATGGGAAGTGTAAGCCGTTCAGAGTGGAGAACTCCTTTAGTTCCAATAGTAAAAAAAAGATGGAGTTAGTTTTCGCATTTGTGGTGATTATAAAGTCATAGTAAACTCTCAGCTTAAAATAGAACAGTATAATCTTCCTTGGCCTGAAAATATGTTTGCACAATTAAGTGGGTGTTCTGTCTTTTCTAAGATAGGTCTTCGTCAGCCATTTTTACAACTATCTCTTAGTGGGGAGTCAGAAAATTTATGTACTTTAAGTACCAATTTGGGACTTTTTAAACCAAAATAACTGCCATACGTCAAGCTAGTAGTCTTGGAATGTGGCAAAAACAAATGATAAAACATTTAACGGTTTAGAAGGCACATTTTGTTTTATAGATGACATTTTGACAGCCGGTAAAAATGAAAGTGAGCATAATGATAGGTTAGAAAAGGTTTTGCAGAAAATAGAATGTGGATTAAGAGTACAAAAAGTTAAATGTCAATTTATAGTTGATATTATTGAATATTTGGGATTCAGGATTGATTCAAAAGGGATTCATAAAATAGAAGGTAAAATTAATGCAATAAAATCCATGACTCCTCCAAAAGATGTGAAGCATTTAAAAGCGTTTTTGGGTTTTGTTACATTTTATGGTAGATTTGTACCAAATTTGGCAAATTTGGCATCACCATTATATAATCTTTTAAAGAAAAATAGCACTTGGAATGACGAATGTGAAGTTTCCTTTAACAATATTAAAAGAGAAGTATCTCCTAAGTTTATCAGACATTTTAATCCAAATTTTAACTTAAAACTAATTTGCGATACGTTAGTGTGGGTCTTGGTGCTGTCTTGTTACATGGTATGCCTGATGATACTGAAAAACCAATAAGTTATACACCCAGAACATTATCAAATACAGAAAAAAATTATTCACAAATTGATAAGGAAGCGTCAGATTTAATGTTTGGTGTAAAGAAATTTAATACGTATTTGTACGGTAGGAAATATACATTGGTCACTGATCATAAACTTTTATTATCAATTTTAGGTTCGAAAGCAGGTTTGCCGGCTATTGCAGCAGCAAGATTGCAGAGATGGGCGATCATTTTAGCGGCATATCAGTACGACTTGGTATACAGAGCTTCAAGATCAAATAGGGACCTGAATTGCGAGGAATTATGAACTGTTGACGAAGATGCCGAGTGCACTTTCAAGACTCCCAGCGCAAAATTATAATTTTGCAACAAGCAATGATAAAGTTTTAGGAAAAATACACAGAACCTTAATTTCAAATCTTCAGTTGGAAAAATATGAAGAAGTAAACCTTATTTACAAATCTGGTCAGATTTAAATACAGATTAAGGATATGTTCTGCGGGGGGCTCGTGTAGTTATTCCTAAATCATTAAGAAAAGAAGTTTTGGGAGAGATCCATGAAGAACATTTAGGAATGGTTAGAAAAGCTCTTGCAGGGTTCTAAATTTAGTGGCCAAATATGGAAGCAAGGACATAGAGGCCAGTGTACGATACAGAAGCTTGCATTGATTGTTCTAAGCATTCAGAATTTGCTCCAACAATTAATAGAGTACCAATACCCCTGGAATTACACAAGGCTGTGGCAAAGACTGCATATTGATTATGCAGGACCTTTTAATGAATTTTCTTTTCTCAGTGTGATAAATTCATACAGCAAATGGCCTGAAATGATTCAAACTACAAAAATAGATGCTACTACCACCAAGAACATTCTAATGAGAATATTTGCTACACATGGATTACCAGAACACATAGACAGTTTGCATCAGAAGATTTTCAGATGTTGCTAAAACACAATGGTATTTTACATTCTAAATCAGTTGTCACCGCCGTTCATCCACATCATACAAACGGAGAGGCTGAAAGATTTGCCCAAGCTTTCAAAAGGAACATGAAATGACAATTTCTTGAACGTTCTGGCAACATTGATGACGAAATAAATAGAGTTTCTATTATCATGATGAAAATCCTTCATTTTAAAACGACTGGAATTCCTCCTTCACATTTAATGAAACCGACATTTAAGAAATAAGTTAGATCTAATGCTACGAGATCTTCAGAACAAAAGAATTTCATCTCGATGGAAAAATTTACAGAAAAATAAATTTCACAATTTCAGATCTTTTGATCCTTCGACACCTGTATGGGCAAGAAATGGGAACCAGCAATCGTGGATAAAAGACTTGGCAGTATACGCTATGATGTTACAAAAGAGAACAGGATTATGAAACGGCATATGAACCAACTGCAGCCGAGACATGAAGATTCTCCTCCCATAGAAAGCACCGAAACAGAACCGTGTAGACGTATCCTTCCATCAAAACAACCTCGAGGTGCACCTCCAGAAAGATGCCTTCCTTCTTAAAAAGGAGGGAGATGTTGTATATATATAGTTTTGTTATGTATGTAATATATAAATAAAAATTCCTTTTTTTTTTACTTTTAGTTGGTTAGTAATGTACAAAAACTATTTTACTTTGCATATGATTCCAGTATAGAAACACTTTTGTGTCAGACTTCGTTTCCGTAATCAATAGAGTGAAACTCTAGTTTTGATTTGCCTTCAAGAAGTTTTGACGAAGATGGGATATATCTAAAATATTATATGTCTTCGCATAATAATTAGCTGTATTTATTGTTAACAGGTACGTGTAATGTAAACATAACAATAATAATAATAACAACACTCGATCTAACTTTTCCCCCAGACTGGGATTAAGGCGCCGTGACATGCACCGGAAACAGAAAGAGTAGTAGATGAGAATATGATAGTAAGTGGAAAAGAAGCAAATGATTACGGAACCTTAATTCTATTCTAGTGAGGACTCGTCGCAGTCAGAAAATCCATAGAGCTTTAGCGGGACGCGACGGACCCTCACTATGGCATATCGTCAGTGCAGGGTCATCCCCTGGTCATTATAATAATAATAATAATAATAATAATAATAATAATAATAATAATAATAATAATAATAATAATAATAATAATAATAATAATAATAATAATAATATAATTAATGGTAGTGGTGAGGTGGTGTCAATAAAAAAAAAAAAAAATAAGTATTTGTTACTAGAATATAGCCTGATAATAAATTAAAGGTATTCGCTCTGATAAAGACAAAAGAAAAAAAAAAGAAAAGAGAAAGTATTTGAAAGAAAGACTCATGCAAGATAAGATGCGGCTCCCAGTGACGAACCTAACGGCCCTTCAGACTCAGTGGTGCAGGCAGACCCCTGACCATTAAAGTGATATATAGACCATATAACAGGGGTCAAGAGGACCCCGCATTCAGTTTTGCGAGGGTCACAGCACTCTTAGTTTTGCCTCTGGAACTTGCCCATCTCGTTTAGTTGGGTCTAAAGAACATAACAATAAACCTTTGTTTTAGGTATACTTTATCCCCCATCCTCATTCAAAAAGAAGATAGGCCTTACTAATGATTTGTCGGATGTCATTTTCAACACCCGCGGATAAAGGTGTGTACAAGGATGCAAATAAATTAAATTTAAGTGGATATTCGAAGATGACTAAGTGACATTTATGACTAAAGAAAAAATAAGAAAATTATGTAGTTACTAGTAAATGAGAAGAAGTAAGACTGGTATTGCAAATGTTCAAGTCTTTTAGTGAGCAAGACAAAGATTTCATGTATTAGAAATTGATGAATGTCACACGTTACAGCTGCTCCATTAAAAGTCAATCTGTTATTGTTGACAATAGATAATTTTTATTGTTATTGGTTAATACTATAAAGTTAGAAAGAACAGATAGACGTATAAAATGATTACATCATAATTTTCAAATGCCCTTATAAATGAAAAATAAAAGTCAATCTGTTATTGTTGACAATAGATAACTTTTATTGTTATTGGTTAATACTATGAAGTTAGAAAGAAAAGATAGACGTATAAAATGATTACATCATAATTTTCAAATGCCCTTATAAATGAAAAATAATATTTCCAGACCGTTAGAAAAGCTTTAAAATGTGTCTTGTAAAGATTTAATCAGGCTAGTTTCTAAGAAAGAATGTTATTAAATTGCAAAACTTCTCATAGTCTATGTAAGCTAAAAGTTCTAAGACAAGCAAAGTGGATTAAGTTTTATATGTTATAAATATTTGTGAAAGGGTTCTTAAAAATATTTTTTGGTGGGAACGGAGACTATTAATTTTTATAGCATTTAATTAAAAAAAAACTAAACCCCCAAAAAAATATTTAAAAAAAAAAAACATCTTAATACATGGCAATTGAAGAAAAAAAAATGAAAAAAATAGTATTAAAAAGGACTTAGGATTTTTTTTAACAAACCTTTATTTGTTCCATTTGTGAAGAAAATAAGTTATCTGATGGTAGAGGAGAAGAGAAGGGATCGGCTTCAATATCCAGAAGGTGATTTGGGATCAATTTATCCTGCTGGCGCGGCCTTGAAGGAGGGGGAATGAGTGTCGGGAAACTGGTGGCAATACCGTTAAGTTCCAACGGAGAAGGTGACTTTATCTCAAAGGAGTTTTCGGTTCCAAAAACTTTGCGGTTACTTTCTTCGGCCCGAGGATCAAAATCATCTTCGTCACTCGCGAAACCGTTCATAGAATCGGGACTGGCACTCCCATTTCCGATGACGTCATGCGACTGCGAAGGCTTCCTTTCCTCGGCACGGGGATCGAAGTCGAAGTCATCTTCATTGGAATTTTCATGATTTCTTATAAAATTTAAAATAAATAAAATAAATAAATAAATAAATAAATAAATAATAATAATAATAATAATAATAATAATAATAATAATAATAATAATAATAATAATAATAATAATAATAATAATAATCAACTAAACTCCTTTCCCAGGTTGGGGGTGAGGTGCGCAGCATACACCGGAAACAGAATAGTAAAAAAGAAAAGAAAGCACCACCCTACAGTTCTCTCCATACCCTTAGGTGAAAACTCGTCGCAGTAAGAACAAGTATCTGAGTTTAAATATTTATGTTACATGTTGAATGAAAAGGTGATGGATGATACAGTGCGTAGTAGGGAAGTTGTGGATGGTAGGAAGATGGCTGATGCAATTAAATCCTTGGTGAATGTATAGGGATTAAGTCTTAGTGCAACTATGGTTCTGCATGAGTGTATGTTGTTACCGGGGTTAATGTATAGTAGTGAAACTGGTGTACAAAAAGAGGTATAGATCTAAGGGGCAATTTGTTCAGATGGATAATCTTAGGCACGTGTTAGGTGTGAGAAGAATTGAGAAAATGAGGAATGAACAGGTTAAGGTGTTGTGTGGTTTGAAGAAAGGCTTAAATGAGATAATAAATGAGAGTGTACGAAGATAGTTTGTTCATATGGAAAGGATGGATGTTAGTCGGTTGGTTAAGCGGGTGTATACTGTAGTGGTGAGTGTGTTGTGAATCGCCGGGTGGGAGACCAAACAAAAAGTGGATTGAGTCAATAATACAATGTCTAAAGGATAGGAATGTCAGTTTGGCAGAGGTGAGAGGAAAGGTGCATAATAGGAGTAAATGACAGGGTTTTGAGGGGGTATGATTGTTTGCCTGATCCAAGGGACGAAGCCCTACATTGATGAGATACCTATGAAGCCATAGGTTGGATTTTTTTTTACTGCGACGATCTCTCGCTTAAGGGTATTGAAGGGATGGTAGAGGAGGGGCTTTCATTTCTACTTACATCATGCTCTTCTACTTAACTATCCTATTCCCGTGCATGTTACGCACCACCACCCCACATCTACTGGAAAGAGAATGGAGAATAACGAAAGAAAGAAAGAAATAATAATAGCTTACTCTAAAATATCTCCTTTGGAGTTGTTTCTTGGGGGTACGGGCGGTAGATTTAATGGGTTAATGAGTTCGCTATGCGATTGATCAGAGTTTGACCCACTGGGAGAATGTAAAATAGGTTCTTCTGTGGACTGGTCACCGTTCAAAAATAAAAGATCTGATATTCCATTTTCTTCCATGTAACGACTTAAGTCCTGTCGGTCTTTGAGAGCAGCAACATGTTTCAACCTGTCTTCCAGTGTTGATTTCTCTTTCTGTAACAACTGCAGTTGTTGTCTCAGTGTCAATAACTGACGACGAAGCTCCCCTTCTCGAGTGGACGTTTCAAGGAACTTCCTATAAGCCAAATCGAAAGCTTGGCCAATTGTAAGAGTAATTTCTTCGGCAAGTTTATCACTGATGAAGACGAAACAAGTATGAGCTTCTCTCTCGGACTCCTTTGCAATAAAACTGAAGAACCGTTTTTCTGCCTTGTCATCTGCGCAGTAACTTATTTGATGTAATGGATATTGATATAAAACTTTCTGCAAAGTATAATAAAATTGTTAAAACACAATATAAAAAAAATTGTAACTATTTAATTATTTTTATTCGAATAAGGATTCGTTTATATGTATTACAACAAGTATAAAAAGCTACAAAAAGAGAAACAACTGCATGAACAAATAATCAACAAATATACTGAAAAAAAAAACAATGTTTTCTGAAGTTAACAAAATAACAACTCAAGAATATTAAGAGTACAAAACGTAGCAACTAATTTTACTAAAATATTTTTTATCGCGGTAATACTAGCGACGATATCATCATATTTTAAATCCCGACTCATATTTTAAGTGTCAATTCCATATCCGATTAATATTTTTTTTTTTCAAAATTCTCAATTTATAAAAATGATCTATGAATATTTCTTTAAAAAAATTTAAACATGACTTTTTATTAAGTAATATATAGAGTAAATCTTCAAAATATCTAGATTAGGTCTGACATGGTTCACCTTTTCTTCTCTTTTGCTAAACAAATCGAGTTCAAGTTATCAAAATTACTAGCCAGCAATGCTACCAAAATATAATTTCGACAAACTTTATCGAATTTTCTTAAACTACGTTCACAAAACTATGATAATTAAATAATATGTTACAAAAAATTTAATGACTGAGTATTAGAAAAGCTTTTTAAAGTTAATACATTTATTATGCCCGGTATTCAAAAGCAATATTTTACTCAAATATTTCTCTAATAATTCTGCTACTATGCCAATAAATTAAATCTTTTGTGCTAATTATCAATACTATTCTTCACGATTTTGTGTTATTACCAGCTAGCTATATTTGTTTGTTATTTGACGATTTTCACCAGCTAATACATTTCAAATCTATGTCAATGATTCTTCCATGATTTTGA
>JABUQX010011147.1:12500-23773 GCA_015478945.1 Trachelipus rathkii | reverse complement strand
GTAGTAGTAGTAGTAGTGGTAGTAGTTAGAGTTATCGTATCGTGATAAAATTTGGAGTGGTGTTAGATGGGGAGGTAACCTCAATGTATACAAAGTTACGTCCCACTGGGTCCCCCCGAAGGGGGACCCGACCCCCTAAAAAAAAAAATTAAATTGATCGTATAAGGCTGAAATTTGGTGAGAGGATTCAGGTGTAATTTCTAGAAATAGTTGATTTTGGATTCTGAGGAGTTGGCTCCGGCACCGGTGCTGGAGCCGCTGCGGTGCCAAGTTAATAAACATTCGTATAACAACAATGTTGGTGTCTTTATATAGGTTATCGAGTCTGTAGATTTCGAAAATAATGGTTTCAGAACCATCAAGAAAAATAAAAATAAATAAATAAATAAATAAATAAATAAAATTTCTTATTTTTTTGTTTATAACTTACAAATTTACGTTTTTACATACCCTAAAGCAGTAAATCACTAAATCAAACCACTATCCACCCTCCCTCCTGACCATCTGTGATCTATTGATCTATTGATTAAGGTCAAATTTTTACTAAAATTGTAACGTTTTACATACCCTAAAGCAGTAAATCACTAAATCAAACCACTATCCAACCTTCCTCCTGACCATCTGTGATCTATTGATCTATTGATTAAGGTCAAATTTTTACTAAAATTGTAACGTTTTACATACCCTAAAGCAGTAAATCACTAAATCAAACCACTATCCAACCTCCCTCCTGACCATCTGTGATCTATTGATCTATTGATTAAGGTCAAATTTTTTACTAAAATTGTAACGTTTTACATACCCTAAAGCAGTAAATCAGTAAATCAAACCACCATCCAACTACCATCCAGCCCCCCTCCTGTCCATTCTTGATCTATTGATCTATTGATCTATTGATTCAAGTCACATTTCACGTATCATTTTGGATAAACATAACATAAAATCAAGTTCTTTATACAAAGATCAATCAATATATGCTGACGTAACAAAGTTTTCACATTAATAAAGCTTACTTAGCATCATCTGAACTATGAATATAACCCACAACGACAAACTTAACACATCTTAAACATGAATAAGCAGTCAACATTAACAAAGTTCCACACTTAGCAGCAGTGAAGTAACTAACAAAGCATACAAAGACGCAACCTATTCACACTTTTTCTAACATATCACTGATATTTTTACATTAACATAGTAACATTTAACAAAAATTTACCACAACCGTGTGTAATTATCATACAGACCAATGAGTATACTCTAACGTAACAAAGTTTTCACATTAATAAAGCTAACATAGCATCAACTGAACTAAGAAAATAATGTACAACAACAAACCTAACACATCTTAAGCAGGAATAAACAGTCAACATTAACAAAGTTCCACACTTAACACCAGTAAAGTAACTAACATAGCATGCAAATACGTAACCTATTCTTACTTTGTCAAGCATATCTCTAACATAACGATGTTAATTTACACTAACATGGTAATATTTAACTAAAATTTATCACAACATTGGTTAATTATCATACAAAGCAGCGAAAGTATGCTAACGTAACAAAGTTTCCACATCAATAAAGCTAACATATCGTTACATGAACCAAGAAAATAATGTACAAAGACAAACCTATCACACCTTAAACACGAATAAACTGTTAACATTAACAAAGTTCCACACTTAACACCAGTAAAGCAACTAACATGGTATGCAAAACGTAACCTAATCTTACTTTTTCAAGCATAACTCTAACATATTAACGTTAATCTTACACTGACACAGTAACATTTAACTAAAATTTCTCACAACATTGGTTAATTATACTGATCAACGAATATACTCTAACGTAATAAAGTTTCCACATCAATAAAACTAACATAGCGTAACATGAACTAAGAAAATAATGTACAAAGACAAACCTAACACAACTTACATACGAATAAACTGTTAACATTAACAAAGTTCCACTGAGTTCTTTATATACTAATCAGTGAATATATGCTAACATGACAACGTTTTCACATTAATAAAGCTAACACAGCATCATATGAACTAGGAAAATAATGTACAACGACAAACCTAACACATCTTATACGCCCTAATAAACTGTTAACATTAACAAAGTTCCACACTTAACACCAGTAAAGTAACTAACTTTACATACAAAACGTAACCTATTCATACTTTTTCCAAGCATATCTCTAACATATTAACGTTAATCTTACATTGACACAGTAACATTTATCAAAAAATGTATCATAACCTTGACCGATTATCACACAGACCAACGAATATATGCAAACGTAACAAAGTTTTTTACATTATCATAGTAATATTTAACAAAAATTTATCATAACCTTATCCCAAATAACATTATCTCTTTTTAGACTCCTTCCCCCTTTCAGAAAATAACAACTCTAAACATGAAAATGATTTTATGCTATAACCATTTGCATAAAGTGATGCAATACTTATTATATTTGACCCTCTGACAGGAATATGAGCAATGTAGCAGTCGCCATTCGGTTTACAATTAAATATAAATGACACATCGTTGGAAATAACGAAACTCCTCGTGAAGATATCAACAACAAGCGTAGAGATGGAGGGAGATGTCATCGTATCACCACTGCGAAAACTATCCTACTGAAGAAAATAGTGTATAAACAACCCTTAATTGTAATGAGATTCTTTCTTTAAACCCATCAGAAGAAAGTAAACAAGAATACGACGTACGAACGAGCCATATCAGTTCAAAAGGGTATATATTCTCGTTAGACAACAACAACAATAACATAGCACAAAATGAGTTCTTTATATACTAACCAACGAATATATGCTAACATAACAAGGTTTTCACATTAATAAAGCTAACATAGCATTACCAGAACTAAGAAAATAATGTACAACGACGAATCTATCACAACTTAAGCATGAATAAACTGTTAGCATTAACAAAGATCCACACTTAACACCTGTAAAGTAACTAACACTGCATACAAAACGTAACCTATTCATACTTTTTCCAAACATATCTCTAGCATATTAACGTTAATTTTACATTGACACAGTAATATTTAACAAGAATTTATCATAACCTTGTTTAATTATCATACAGACCAACGAATAACTGTAAACATAGCAAAGTTTTATTCAAACATAACACAAAAATAAGTTCTTTATATACTAACCATCGAGTATAAGCTAACGTAACAACGTTTTTACATTAATAAACCCAACATAACATAACCTGAACTAAGAATATAATGTACAACGACAAACCCAACACACCATACGTACGAATAAACCACTAACATTAACAAACTTCCGTCCTTAACAACAGTAAAGTACATAACACTTCGTCCAAAACGTAACCTATTCATACTTTTTCATGCATATCTCTAACATATCAATGTTAATTTTACATTAACATCGTAATATTTAACAAAAGTTTAGCATAAACCTGTCTAATCATCATACTGACAAAGAATATAATGCTGACGTAACAAATGTTTTACATCAACTTCGTAACATTTAACAAAAAATTCATCATAACCTCGTCTAAATATCATAATCCCCAACGAATAATCGCAAACATAACAAAGTTTTAACCAAACATAACAAAAAATAACAAAATTTTATCCTAACATAACATAAAAATAAGTTCTTTGAGTAAAATATCACAGTAAAGCGTAATAATTTACTGATTTTAAAGCAGTAAATCAGTAAATCAAACCACCCTTCCCTGCAGGCCCCTCCCCACCTGTCCCACTTAGCCAGTGATCTATTGAGCTATTGATTCAAGTCATATTTCAAGTATCATTTTGGACAAACATAACATAAAAATAAGTTCTTTATATACTAACCTACGAATATATGCTTAACCAACAAAGTTTTAGCATCAATAAAGCTAACAAATCATAACAGCGACTAGGAATATAATGCACAAATGCAAACCTAACATACCTCGCGTATGAATAATCAGCTAACATCCTGAAAATTCCCTACTGATCAAGTAAAGTAGCTAACAGATCATACAATACTCGATATGTTCCCTCTTTTCCCGCATATCAGAACAGGTAAAGCCGTACATTATCTAACAAAATCCCTTAACAAAGTGACCAATCTATCAAAGATGGCACCATCTTGAACTATGAATTGACACTATCTTCATCAAAGTGTCACTCGTTTCGAGTATAACATCATTTGACCTATGAATAAACGTAGACATTAACAAAAGTCTAGGGCAAACCTAACATTATTCAACAAAAACTTAACCTAGGCTCACGTTTCTAACACATCATCGTCAGTTAACACAGTAATATCTTACAAAAACTCATCATTTCTCTAACAAATCAGTGTTATTTCACACAATATCTTTTCTCATGATGCTTGTTTTAACGTCATAATCGTAGTGGACTTGAAAGCATTAGGAGGTTGTGCTCCGTTTAAAAAGTGTTCTATTTTCATTAAGTGAACAATATGCAGCGTCTTAACAGATATACCCCTATACAAAAGATTATACAAAGGGTAATCAAGATCCCAGGGTGTGGGGTTTCAATCTTATATAAAAGAAACCCCGATGGTTCTGATTTTTTCACATGTATTAATCAATCTGTATACCGCAGTAACAAACGTATTTTTATGAGTACAGATGAACTACTCTGTATATGTCGTCATGCTGCAGAATGGGTTAAGGAGTACTCTGACTCTACCAACGTTTTAGTAGAATCACCGGAAACGATTATTGCTAGAAGAGGATGTCATAAAGTTAGTCATCTTACTATCTCTTTTTCTAAGGGAATAATTTCACAACACCGATTGGAGGTTCGAGTATGGAAGATGTGTAATGACACAGGTGTATTTAAACCTACGGCTCGTAGAATCTATATTTCTGGATTAAAACCGATAAAATTTCTGTCGGAGGTTTGTAGGATGGTAATAACGCAAACTAAGAAATCGGAAATGCTGTCTGATTATGTAACTGTTGCGCATTACATGTTGTATCAGGAATATTGCTCATTCAAGAAAACGCTGGTTGATGATTCTGAGACTATCATTGAATGCTTCTTAAATTCTATAGAGGTACAGAAACTCATCTATCTATTTAGAAAACAATGGACCGAAAGTGCTTACCACAAGGATCTATCGAGTAAACATATTTTAGTGTCTGAACGTGAACTTTTAACATATGTACTCAATGATGGTATCGATGAAGTGAAAAAATATATTAGATATAACGACGAAAATGATTGGTTTTCAATGTAAAGATTTAGCGTTTTTAGATCTTAAGCCATCGTAAAAAACTATATGTATGTGATGAACATTGATTATATTATTATTATTGTTTTTTGTTTTGTTTTTTGTTTGTTTTTGTCCTCATTTCATGTCAATTTGACTGTATAGATCTCCTTTGTATACATATATTACCATAGTAAACCTGTTTATTGTTATTGTTGTTTTTGCTCTAACGAGGAATATATACCCCTTTTGAAACTGATATGGTTCGTTCGTGCATTGTATTCTTGTTTACTTTCTTCTGATTGGCTGAAAGAAAGAATCTCATTACCTATAAGGGTTGTTTACGCATACGATTTCCTTCAGTAGGACATTTTTTCGCTGTACTGGTACGATGACATCTCCCCACATCTCTACACCTGTTGTTGATATCTTCACAAGGAGTTTCGTTATTCCCAAAGATGTGTCATTTATATTAATCGTCAACCAGATGGATACCGATACATTGCTTGTATTTCCTGCCAGAGGTTCAAATAATAGACCTTTATTTGTTTGTGCTGATGGATTCATCAAGATTATCGACATCGCTGCTGCATGGCTAGAGGATAAGTGGTGTTATCCAATGGACGATGGTATGAAATATCTTTCAGAGGTGACAGTGTGAGAGGTGATAATAGAATAGACGCTGCTCGCATCATGTGGACGGTATTAAACCCTGATGTACCAACTATTGGAAAAACCCGTCGATTGTGAAACCTTTCATGCATACGGGTATAGGGTTTTCACAGCTTCGAACATCTGAAAATATTACAGCATGCTTAAAATAAAAAAACGAATTAACATCGCACCTTAACGATGTTGGCATACTTGAGGACTTAATACGTATAGCACATGTTTTATCTATGGTATTTACCCCCAAACATGCGGTTTCCCCTATAATGCAGTATACAGGAATGCGTTAATAAACTATCAGCTTTGATGAGTTTACTTCTCTACTGTATGAGAAACTGAGGGCTGCTGAACCGAAATATGCAGAAAAAATGGTTTAGTGCAGCGAATGCATTTATACTTACGTCCTTTCAAAGGATGTTGAATCTTAGAGAGATATATATGGGTTACCCAACTTGAATCCTATGTTCGCTGATTTGCATACTTCATTTTCTTTTAAATAAAATTTATATTTTTATGTATTTATATGTTTTTATGTCTTAATATAACACTCTTTTCAATGAAAATTATATGTTATAAAAAATGAAGATTTTAGTTCCCTTATGTCGATTTTATTGACTACATTGTTGATGGAGGCTGTTTATTCGTCTGGTTGTTGGGTGCTAAGTACGTTATGTTCATAGTTTAGCTTTACAGAGAGTAAAACTTTACTTTGTTTGTCTGTACCCCATAGGTATTATGCTGGTTAGGTAAAGGTTATTGGTAAACTTTTTGTGTTTAAATATTACAGTTGGAGATTGGTTATAAATTGAATGATTATGTTTTTGTGAGCCTTGTTAGTTACTTTTACTGCTGATAAGTTTGGCCCTTTGTTAATATTAACCGTTTATTCTTGTTTATTCTTGTTTAGATGTGTTAGGGTTGTCGTTGTATATTATATTCTTAGTCATGTTATCATCAGTAGCTCCTATTAATAGCGAAATCCTTTGTTACGTCAGCAGACTTTGCTGGTCTAGTAGTGATAATTTACACAAGTTATAGTAAAATTTGTAGTTAGTTAAATATTTTACATGTTAGTGTAAATAACATTGTTATGTTAGAGATATGCTTGACCAAGTGTGATTAAGTTACGTTTTTGTATGCTATGTAGTTACTTTACTGTTGTTAGGTGTGAAACTTTGTTAATGTGTGACCGTTTATTCTGTGCGTAAGTTGTGTTAAGTTTGGCGTTGTACATTATTTTTCTAAGTTCAGATGATGCTAAGTAAACTTTATTAATATGAAAAACTTTGTTACGTTAACATATATATTGATTAATCTTGTAGAAAGAACTTGATTTTATCTTATGTTTTATTCAAAATGATACTCAAAATGCTGACTTGAATCAATAGATCAATTAGATCAATGATCAAGGATGTCAGGGAGGGTGACAGGACAGTAGATGGATGGTGTTTGATTTAGTGATTTCTGCTTTAGGGTAATGTAAAACGTTACAATTTAGTAAAAAAAATATGACCTTAATCAAATAGATCAATAGATCAATAGATCATAATTGGACAGGAGGGTAGGTGAAGGTGACAGGAGGGTGGATGGATGGTGTTTGATTTAGTGATTTACTGATTTAGGGTATGTAAACATGACAATTTTAGTAAAAAATATGACCTTAATCAATAAATCAATAGATCAATAGATCAATAGATCAATAGATCACAACTGGGCAGGAGGGTAGGTTGGTTGGTTTGATTTAGTGATTTACTGCTTTAGGGTATGTAAAAACGTAAATTTGTAAGTTATAAACATAAAAAAGAATAAGAAATTTTATTCATTTAATGGTCCTGAAACCATTATTTTCGAAATCTACAGACCCAATAACATATATAAGGACACCAACATTGTATCATTACACTAATATTTAATAAATCGGCACCGCACCGGACCAGCACCGGTGCAGCTGTCACCTTCTACTCCTCATTCCCTCATTCTTCTTCCACCTTCCTCATTCTTCTTCCTTCCTCATTCATCTTTTATCCTTCTTCATTCCTCCTTTGTTTTTTGCACTCTGTGCTCTTTTTTTTCAGTCGAGACCCCCCCTAATGGAGGGTCCTAGACACCCTACACGGACTTATAACCATCATATTCGAACTCTACGACCTCGCTAACCCTTATAAAGACACCAACATTGTTGTTATACGAATGTTTATTAACTCGGCACCGCAGTGGCTCCAGCACCGGTGCCGGAGCCAACTCATCAGATTCACATATCAAGTATTTCTAGAAAACTCAAACTCGTGCATCACTCCACCAAATTTAAGCTTTCTACATCAATACTTAATGTTTAAAGGGGGGGGGTAGGTCCCCCCTTCGGGGGGGCCCATTCAAACGTAACTTCGTATACACTGAGGTTACCTCATCATCTAACTACTCTCCAAATTTTAACCCAATACGATAAGTTCGGAGGCGGAGGCGGGCTGGCTCTCAACGTCGGCGTCAAAACCGGATGCGAAGACGCGGCCACGGCGGAACGCAACGTCGGAGTGCGTAAAAAACGATCCCTTACAGGGATCGTTTTTCGACTCAGATTCGATTTCCTTCGGAAATCGAATCTTCGACGTAATAATAATAATAATGTGTATGTGTATGCGCACGCACGCGCTCGCGCGCTGACGTAATCTCGGCTGCGCCGAGATTACGTCATCACGCTCGATCTCAACTCTCGTTAGGCTTAACGCAATCTCGGGTTTGGAAAGCCAAAAGGGCGTAAGCGCAATATCGGCGTCCACCCTCGGGGGTGACCCCCCTCTATATACATCCTACAGACTTGAAATTTACACGGATTCGAGCTTATCCCATATATAGATTATATTCCAAGTTTCAGACCTATATCTCTTATACTTTTTGAGAAAAAGCTGGTCGAGCTCAAACTGTACCTGTAACTATTACTATTATATATTATAATATATATATATATATATATATATATATTTATAATATATATATATATATATATATATATATAATATATATATATATAATATAAAGATAATATACTATATATAATATATATACGGTATATATAGATGGAACAGGTGGAAATTATATAATGCAGAAATCGGGAAGATGTTTTCAGAGAGATGTGAAGAAATGTTTAAATTATATACGAGCAGGAATATAAGTAGTAAGCAATGAAGAAAGATTTCACAGCTGACGCTGACTTACAGATTATATATATAATATATATATATATATATATATATATATATATATATATATATATATATATATCCCATATACAAATATTTGAATGAAAAATTTATATATATATAATATTATTATATATAATATTAATATATATAGTATAGGCCTATATATATATATATATATATGATTTATAATATATATATATATATATATATATATATATATATTATAATATATACTATATATATATATATTATATATATATATATATATAATATATATATAATCAGAATTATTTTTAAATTAATTTTAATAGTTAAAATAATTTATTTTTTAAATTATTTTTGAAAAATTATTGTGTGAAAATAACAGGTTAAATAATAGTTAATAATTTTTTTTTAACCAATCCAATAACGTGTTGAAAATAAATAAATATAAATAAAAAAGTGAAAAAATAAATATTTAGAAAATTTTATTAAACTTTCTACACAAAACAAAATTCAATAATTTATTAATAAACACAAAAATAGACCTAATTGAATAATAATAATAATAATAATAATAATAATAATAATAATAATAAAATAATAATAATAATAATAATAATAATAATAATAATAATAATAATAATAATAATATAATAATAAAATAATATCAAATAATAATAATAATAATAATAATAATAATAATAATAATAATAATAATAATAATAATAATAATAATAATAATAATAATAATAATAATAATAATAATAATAATAATAATAATAATTTAAAATACTACCACTACTACTACAACTAGTGATAATAATAATAATAATATAATAATAAAATAAGATACGAGATGTAATAATAATAATAATAATAAAGAAATAATGAGAGTGAGATAGATGAAATAACCACAAAGAGAGAATAGGAATTATAATTTTTAAATATTAATGATAATATAATAATTATAATAATAATTTTTAACCATAAATTTTCATTCTTTTTTTTTACTTTTTATTTATTTACCAAATTTTGTATTCTTAGAATTTATTTGCACTGAAACCTGACGCTTCTCTCTTAAATTTTCACATAAAAGAGAAGAAAATTTTTTCAATTTATCTTATTTATTAGTCGTCCAATATGAAAGTAATAAAATCGAAAAATAAAATAATAAAATAAAACTCAACACAGTGTTAAATTATTAACTGCTTAAATCATTCTGAAGTTTCATTCTCAACTGTCATTGATACACAATGCTGTGTAAGTTAAAGATATGTGTAAAATGTTATGAATGAGAGAAGCATTAGTAATATATTTTTTTTTAACTTTAGTAAACACATTGTATATATATATATATATATTATATATATAATATATGATATGAGAGAAATTATATATATATTTTTTTTTAACTTTAGTAAACACATTGTACATTTGTTACAGTAACGGCATAACTCAAAGAAGATAATTGTTCAGAAAACAGTTTGAATGGTCCGAATCACTAAAATTTTATAAATTAATAATTTTACATCCTTTTTTTTAGGGGGGGGGGGTGGAGCATAATATGAAAAAGAAGTGGAATAAAAATAACTATTCCTTTACAAAAGTGTATCAAAATTCCAAACAAGTTAATTTTCTGTAAACAAATCAAAAATGTCAATTTTTTGTTGTCTAGTCAAATGAAAGACATGTTTTTATTTTTTTATTAACTACTCTTTTACTTAAGAATAACAAATAAAATATATATATATATATATAATATATATATATATAATATATATAATATATTATATATATATATATAGTATTATATATATATATATATAATACTATATATAATATATATATATATAATATATATATATATATATATAAACAGACATATAAAAAAAAGTTGCAAAATCATCCTTTTACAAATTGCAAGCATATAAATGATCTAAATATTAAGATAAGCCTTTTTTCAAGAGAAGAAAAATACTAAATAGCTTCTAAATTTTTTTTCAATTTTTTGGGAGGAGGGTTAAGGAGGGAGCAGAGGGGAGGGAGGAGAGGGGAGAGGGAGAGGTCATAAATTCAGTGTGTCATTCAGAACTCAGTTTCTTCAAAAACGTATATTATATTCAGAGACAAAATTTAATGTTTATTACAATTTTTGGCAGAGAGAATATATATATATTAT
>JABUQX010011147.1:0-2500 GCA_015478945.1 Trachelipus rathkii | reverse complement strand
TGTAACCTTGGACAAAATCGCAGAGGATACAATAAATTATGAATGTAAACGAAATTTTATAAAAAGATGGTAGATAAAAAAAAGTACCTGTAAATGTAGAGACATAAAGATCTCGCGTATGATCCAGAATGTTAGATAATGTTTACTCTGTACTGTAGCCGAGGGGGGATAAATCTAAGCTTTTATGCGGGAGGAGCGCGAACTCCCAAAGGTGGAAGGGTCAACCAGGTAGACAAGTTATTGCCACAGGTAAATTAATAAATTAAAGATATGCAATCTTCAAAGTAGTAAAAATAATTAAAACAAAAGATTAGGAAAAGGTTATTCCTGCCTTCAAAAATAAGAGCATTAAATGTTTAACAGCAACAACAGACAACAACAACCAATAATAATAATAATAATAATAATAATAAATAATAAAATAATAATAATAATAATAATAATAATAATAATAATAATAATAATAATAATAATAATAATAATACACAAATCACCTGAAAACTGAGATTCATATATTAACTAATACCCACACCTCTCAACACACCAAATCCTAATATTTTTATATATGAGTATATTATGATTATATGTATGATAATATGTATATAAGATACTATATATAGATATATATATATATAATGTATTGTTATAGATAATGATAATAATAATATATATAATGTACACTTGTATTAGACTAATATTTTAATCTATACTGACACGCTAGTCGACTTATATATTATATATATAATAATATTATAATATATATAATATGCACATATCGACACCGACACCACAGATTCATCGCATCGCACGATAGCACGCCACTACTCTATCTGTGCATGCCATCACTCAATGCGTCTCTCCATCACATCTATGAGTGATCACTCAGAGAATGCACGCACATACAATCGTATTACTTTCCATCGTCTCACTGACGAGAGACAGAGCGCTAGTACTCGCTCGATCTGTTCACATCATCGACTCCTAACTATGGCTCCCCAGTCGACACCTTGACCTGCAAGTAACTCACTACAGCTGGCGCTACATATACCACCACGTAGACCACTCATACCATACACTCAACTCACTAGAACGCATATCATCTAGCTTACACTAACAACGCATCCTATGTCAGTAGTATAAGATGACACGCATTAGATAACACTCTCGCGCCCAGCTCGAGCCTGCATACAGAGCTATAACTAAGAACACGATACGCGTGATCTGGAATAACCTAGTAAGGTATCACTATCACACTCTGTTCACCATCGTAGAGAGTCCACACGAACCAACACGATCTCGAGCTCACTATCCAACACACATCCTGAGCACGCTACGGCTCGACACACACACACTCAGCCAATCACATCCTACACATATAGCGCGACCGCCCATACCAACCTACCATACTAGCCTACAATCTATGATGCCACAGTATGCACGCCGTCATATACACTGCTAAGCTATTATACATCTATACTATCTATACTATATACATGACCATACACTATATATATATATATAGCTAATATATATATATAATAGTAATAGGAGCTATTATATATATATATAAGTGGCGCCGGCTAATCAATAACACTTATATCAGAATAATTAAGCTTCACGCGAAAAAGCCTAACAGTTAAAAAGAATAACAAAAAAACTAAAAGAGAGGTAGTTGTACAAGCGACAAGTTTAAAAGCGTTTCGAAAATCCCTTGCGAACGAACCTCCCTCCCGCTTCACTCTTGCCCCCCCTCCATTCAAATACAACACTGCTAATACTTGCATAGACACCAATTCCCTCCCCCCTACCAGGCCAAGTCTCTCCCGCCCCATTGTTTCCCCCAAGTGCCCCACTGTCTGTCTTTTTTTTTTTTTTTTTTTTTTCTTTGGAATGAGGTTAAGTACAATACGTTTTATGTGGTGAACTCAACATGAGAGGTCTATATCTTAGCATACTAATATATATACTATACGCTCATATTATATATATACAACAATCGTAGTAGCCTAACTTAATTATATACATATATATATATATAATATATATATATATATCTATAGTACTACTATAATATAATACGAATATATATAATATATAATATATAATATATATAACTATAAATATTATTAAGCAGAGATAGAGTTATTAGGTCAGGTTTAGCTGTAGGTTAGTTTAATTAGCGGAGAAAAATACTTATTTAAAAATGCTAAAATCCTATATTTTGATATTTTTAATTTATTTTAATATTGTTAAAGAATCTTAAGATAATCAATTAAACATAAACAACCATAATTTTTTTTATTAATTCATTTTTAACGAAAGAATAATCATTGGAACATTCAAATGATACATTGGTCATAGTATATCATATATTAATATATATATATTATATAATGGAGTCGACAATAATACTACCTACTCATACACGTGAGCATACACATACGTATTACATCCTCCCAGCCTAACGCCTAGACCTCAGATAAATTATCTCCTCTCTTAT
>JABUQX010011146.1:30000-36614 GCA_015478945.1 Trachelipus rathkii | reverse complement strand
AATAAGACTATATACATAACTGTATTTTTTTTCTCAAAATCTTCGAAAAACAGGTTTTACCATAAAAACCCAAACCTGATGTGTTGGTGGGCAACTCCTTGAGGTATCCAATGCAAGCTGCCTAGTTTCTAGGTAAACAACTACTGAACTATTGGTAGCTAACTTACTAGCTCCACAGATCCTCAGATTAATGATATAATGTTCGAAATTAAATAATAAAAATTAAATATATTATATACTTAATTACTTTACTTAAGATAATCATGTTATGTCATTACTATCAATAACCTGTAAGAATGGCAATACCATTTACTTTTACAAGTTTCACTAATTAGGCAAAGACATTTATACAGCAGTGGAAATTGGACAATGTCTGTTACCAAATTATATGTGTAATTTGTAAATTTTATACCTATTTATTAATTATTTGTCAAATAATACGAAATGAAATTACAAAAAAAAAAAATCACTTATTGATCATTTATTTCCTCAAAAAAAAAAAAAAAAAAAAACAGTTTTTTTAACCTAGCCAACTCTTGTAAAATTCTGCTATATTGCCGAAGACGATCAGCATTTTTTTAGTTATGGTACTATGCAAAATTCTGTAAATCACACCTTTCATTCTGCATCTTTTGAGCCATGCCACCAGGCAAAATTCTTTAAATAACTTCAGATCTCCTGTCGTCTACATCATTCTTTCCCATATGAACTACAGCCACAGCATCCTCAGTAGTATCCAACATTTTGTCATCTATGGCATGGGCAACATCACTAGTCCTAGCACCTGAATAGTAAGCACACCTATCTACCTCCATTTTTTTTTTAAACCAAAAGTTGTCCAATTATCATATATGGGAGTGACCATCTATTAACACTTTGGTCGCTTACTAGATGGAATCCATATTCTTACTACTACTTGCCTCTGAGGTTTCTATGTTTTTCAGTAGAGGGTAAATTCCATAATTACATCTTACTGTCTGATTTTTACTCAGAAGACACTACTATTACAGGACCATTCTCAACCACTTGACACTTGAAATCCATTACCATGTTATTAAAATCTTAAGACTGAAAAGAATTCAATAAATCCTTTTATCTCCATCAAAATCCCTTAGTATCTCATTAGCTCCAAGAGAATTTAACAATATTAAGTGCAAGTAACTCATTTTCTTTATTTATCTGTCCAATTTCTGACAGTTAATATGTTTTTCATCCTTGATCGCTCAAACTTCTAAACACTACCTTATCAATATATTTACAGCCCTCCCATACCCAAATCCGATCATCATACTTTGCTAAAACATTATAAAGATCAGGCTCTACATTTACACAACCTGCATGAAATCACTTCCACATATATCACAAATATTAAAATTGCTACTAAAGATTACAATAAAACACAGAAAAACTAATTAGTAAACTAAATATACTTGCAAATACACAAATTATCCAAGTAAATGGGAGGATAATGAAACTGCAACCTCCCATCTTCAAGTCACAGTAGACCTATCTATCCCTTAAGGAAAGCTCATGCAACAAGGCTATCAACACACTCTCAACCTTTCTCTGTCCTGTTTCCTGATCACACACTGGTAAAAGGCTTGAACCCTCTTCCTTCTTCTACATTCCGCATTTCTTTTGACTAGCAAACTTTCACTTGCTGCATACCAGGTTATGTCAGCCATTTATATGAAAATGGTTTTTCCCAACTCTGGCAGAAACTATACTAACCTTTTACCACTGGATGAATTAATTGTTCAGTTCCATGATTTAAAAATCAGATTAATATTGTAATTTACAAGGAATAAATTTCTTTGAAAAAGGTATTTCAAAAGTTTAATATTCAAACAAACTGTGTATATACTACAGTGTATATTCATTTTATAATCCTATGTAAAATTTTAAATCAAAACAATTTTTAAATTACTCATTACCATTCAATGTTTCAACCCTATCTTAGCTAATTTGCCTTAATTTTTAACTGATGTTACAAGTTCATAAGCATAAGTGGTAAGCTGTCCAAATTTTAATAACCAGTTCTCTGCTTAGTTAAAAGTTAACAACCAGTTCATTTCAGTGTTTGATTAAACAGCAAAAGTGTTAACAACCTTTTTGTTTTCCTGAAAAAGTTTCAACTAGTTTATGTGAACCAGTTTGAATTGGTTCCAGCTCACCATTAGACATTAACTCTGAAAGGTCTAATTGGTGCAATGTCCCAAATTTCAATGAACAATATTTATAACTTAAGAAATTAGCAAACTGTATATCTCGCTTCAAAAAATATAAAAACTAAATTTCATTTGAAATTAATATTTAAGAAAGAAAAAATAATAAACCTAAAGAAATTTTATGGGTTATTAGTAGAGCTTATATAAAATGAAAGATATTTGATTTACTTACAGTATATAGGTAGCTATATAATAAATATGATGATAAATAGTTAAATACTTACAAGTCTAGAGGGTAGAAAAAGAAAACCACATATTTTCCTTTGTAATCTGAAAGCTTCACATTTTAAATCACCATCAATATATAGCTGTTTGCTTCCCAAACAGGAGCTGGTTTACTAACTGAAAAGAAAATATATATTTTTTTAAAATTAAAAATATATATAGTTTAAAATATTAAATATATACTATGTAAATAAATATTCCTTAAGAGGAACCAGTGTATAGAAATGAAATTAATAGCCTATAGATATATAGGACATGTGAACAGATGTGTTCTCTGATATATTCCCATAGGTCTTAGGTTTTTGTATTTTGTACCTTGCGGCTTTGGCACTATTTTACCTATAAATTCATCTCCGCTCTTCAATTATCTTGTAACACTACAAAATAGTCCGATATTCTAAAATCAAACCCAAAATAAAACTTATTTTGACTGAAATCATGATTCTGGAGAATTTTAATATTAACTCCTCCCAATCCCAATAACTTTCTTCTAGTTCTTAAGTTTCTGCTGGTCAACATGAACGTATATTTTCTGACTATAATATGAGCATTAATACAGCTAATTTGTATTCTTAATCAGTCTTAGAAATAAAACCAATATTAAAGATCTACCTTTTTATAACTTCCAAGATTCAATAGCGTGTATATTTGACAAAATATTTGGTATATTTGGTATAATGGCGCAATATACTGACCAGACTATCAGTCATATTTATTCAACTTTTCTTAGAATGATTATTGATTCAGAGGGAGAGATCTCTGGTACAATTCTTTCTCTCTCTCTCTCTCTCTGGCATGGAAGTACATATTCTTTTTTTTTTTTCAATTCAATTAAACTCACAAATTCTTTCTTAATGATACTTGTACTAATGTTATTAGCTACAGGTAGGGTAACCCGAGCTGAAACTGCAAAGTTTTGGTTGGAGCCTGTCAGAAAGGGTAAAAAAAATTTTTTGGGGGGATATAGCCAGATCAAAAAATGTTTTTGTGTAAAACCAGATTCAGAGTAAAAATATTTTTGGTAATTATTTCCAATAACTGCCTCTAAACAGATTTTTATAAAAATCACAGCATAGACTCTAAAAAAATAGTAATGAAGAATAAAAAAAAAAATATTTGTCGCCTCTTTAGGAAAAAAGGTTGCAGCCCTCTCAAAAGTTGTTAAAAATCCATAGACTTTTCATATTATCGATCCAGGTTAGGTCTCATTCAGGCCCTCAGTCAGGTTATGAAAGTTTTGTTAGTTATACACAGCGAAAAATTGTGGTAGAATTAACAAATCTTATCAAAACCTAAACTAGATGGCCCTAAAACGAGCACGAGGCCCACTAATTTTTATTATAAGAAAGTCTATGGGAAATTTTAAACTTTCAGAGGCTGTAACTTTTTTTCCTAAAGAGACTGCCGATTTTCGTTTTCACTATTCTTCATTATTATTTTTTTAGAGTATATCCTGTATTTCAAAAAAAAAATTTTTCGTTTTTTTAATAACAAAATTCAATAGGGTTTTTTACAACTTTAGAGTTCTGTAACTTTTTCCTAAAGAGACCGACCAAAGTAAATTTTTTTTTATTCTTCATTACTAATTTTTAGAGTTATCTGATGATTTTTATAAAAATCTGTTTAGAGGCAGTTATTGGAAATAATTACCATATTTTTATAATAGAATAATGTAGTGCAGAATCAAAACCAAGGCTGAATGATTTTAAAATAATGCAAGTCTGAGCTGGAATCGGGTAATTTGAAAATAGTGGGGACAAGTATTATGGAGACTAGCTGAGTTGGAGCCAGAAAAAAATTGGTTACATGGATACTTTTAGGAATTACTATCTACTTACCCATTAGTAGTAATAGTCTTAATATTATAAAATATAAAGAAGTAAAAAAGAAATTTTTTTTTACTCATTGCTTTTGTCCATTGTAAATTGTGTCCAGATGCTCGCCCTTCTGTGTTAGGATAAACAGATCCCCCGGCATATGTGTGGCACATCTCTTCAGATGCAACTTGGGGGTTGAAAAACGGTGAAACAAGGTAAAATGATATAAATGTCAATGAGAAGGGTAAAACTGCCATTTCCAAATTTAACAACAATAGCCCAATCCTAATGAATTATTATAAAATGAAATACAAACTTTTCCAAACCATGAAGTATGAACTCACATGCAACAAAAACGCCGATGTGAAAAAATTTAGGGATGCCCAAAGAGCATCGATACATGTATATCGATAAAGATATTTTTATTCAATATATCGAAATAATTTCGATGCGATATATCGATATTTTTTCATCAATTAAATGTTCGATATTTTTATTTGTTCTATATAGTTCTATATAAATTTAAACATTTAATAGTAATAGTTATACTTATTGTGTCCATCGCAACTGAACATCCACCATTAGCAATTGTACGCAGTTTAGCACGCATTCACACATCACGAACGCATTTCTCATAAAAGTTACTTTTGTTACAAACAATTGGAATCAGCTGTTGATGGAGCACGTGGTTTGAAATAAACAGATAATCAAAAAAAAATAACAAATGTCAACAAATAATAAGGGTAAAGAAATTTCATTTTGCTATCATTGGAAGAAATAAGATTAAAAGCTAATTTACAAAATAAATATTCATCAATAAAAAGCCGAGCCTACACGCCGCCATCTTGTTTGTTTACATTTTTCGTAAGAACGTGCTAAATTGCGCAATGAAATAGCAACCTTCAGAATTAAGGAAATTCCTTACGTTGGTGGCATTTTTAAACGATTTTCGTAAGTTTGACCAAAAACAACGCAAATTTGAGCATTCTTAAGTTCGTAAGCACAATACAAAAACGAAAACCGCTTAATATAACTAATGAACTACCGTACAACCTTTCCAAATGATATTTCACTCTGTCTTGACAAGAGTACATTTCGGAATTTGACTGTAAAACCAAAGTTGTTTGCCCGTACCTTCAAGTTTCCACCGTCTCCTTCGAAGTAATTTCCTTGGGCATCTATACAATGATCCCAGAGTTTTTCCTATGGTTTCATATATCCCTGGAAGTTGTCAAGTGTGAGTGCCTTGAGGACCTCCTGCGATTCAGCCTGGATCTCCTATATCGTGTTAAAACGACGCCCTTTCATCCGTAATTTCATTTTTGGGAATAGGAAACAGCCACAAGGTGTAATCCTGTAAGGTCAGACGAATAGATTGTGTGGAATCACTGTAATGTTTTTAGAAGTTAGGTATTGTCGAACAACGAGTGATGCATAAGAGGGCACCTTCTTCCACTTGTCTGGATCTTTGCTCCGAATGACTTTCCTCAACCGCTTCAAGATCTCATACTAAAACTTATCATTGAATGTTTGAGCAGGAGATAAGAATTCTTTGTGGATAATCTGGCAAGCGTAAAAAAAAATCTCAACCTTTCTCTATGATCATAATCGCAAACCCATGATTTATCACCAGTTATTATATTAGAGATAAGGTTGGGATTATCTCTGACTTATTGTTTGAGTTCGTACAAGCAGAAACGCGATCGACCTTCTGTTCGTTGCTCAGCAGTCTTGGAACAAATTTCGCTGATATGCGTCTCATGTTCAAAATGTCTGACAAAATGAATTGAACAGTCCTGTATGACTGTCCTACTATCTCACAAACATCGTAGATAGTTCGCCTATGATCTGCAAGCATAGCCTCACAAACTCTTGCTATGGATTCCGCATTTGTCTTTGTTGACGGTCGCCCGGAACGCTCATCATTATCGAACGCTGTTCACCCGCCATTGGTTTTTTTTTTTAAAGCATTTGTACCATAAATAGGTTTTGCTTTTGCTCACAGCATTATTTCCAAAGGCTTCCTGTAGCATACGATGGTTTATGCATCAGTTTTTTAAAGTTTGAAATAAAATTAACTGCAAATTTTTTGCTCGTTAATATCAGTCATATCGGTTGAAAAAAAAGGCAAATCAATGAAACCTACTCTTACAAAATCGCACTTAAAAAAATGCCTCCTTTCAGCTGCGTGGCTGGTTTCACGCTGATTCATAAAGCACACTGCTCGCCACATCTAGCGGCAGAAGGGCATACTACGGCCATTTCGCACGGGCTGTTCAAATTTCCCAAACTTTTGGCTAGCACTTCGTAGATTTTGTTTTCACATCTGGAAGAGGGATGAAAC
>JABUQX010011146.1:22500-27500 GCA_015478945.1 Trachelipus rathkii | reverse complement strand
ATAACTATATAATATTATCAATATTATATAAGATATATAATATATTAGGTATATATATAGCTCAAACTTTTACCCCCCTACATGAAATCCGCCTTACGCCATTAATCATGTAAATTAATATATTATATATATATATATATATATAATATATATTATATACTATATATATATAGCCTAATATATATATAATATATACTAATATATATATAATATATTATATAATTTATATATGTATATAGATATATTATTATATATATTGATATATATATATATATATTATATATATTTATATATATTTATAGATATATATATATATAATATTTCACTATGATAATATAATATATACGATATTATATATATATATACTATATATATATAGTTATATATAACAGAATGCATATATTCATCGTGATAGATGGAGGGAGCGCTTATAAAGCATTTAATTAATGAAGTTCCTGTCCGATGAATTTTTACGCAACTGAAAAAAAAACAAAACAATTTTTGAATTGCAAATAACGCATGAAAGCATTTCTCAAAATTTAAGCCGTTTCGTTTGCATTTGTGCTTACGAAACGTAAAGAAATGCTCAATTCACAGTTTTGCGTTCGTTATGTCAAAACTTAGCTCAAAATTGTTAGAAATGCTCACCAAGCGTAATTAATTTACTTAATTCTGTAAAGTTGCTATTTTTCGTGCTTGCTGAATTTAGCACGTTCTTACGAAAAAATGTAAACAACAGGCATAATAATTGATCAAATTGATAATTGCATGAGATGTTTCATTCAACGTAAAATCAGCTTTAAAATAATTTCAGTCAAAACTCCGAAAACTCCATCCACAGAAGCTTGATCAACTTATTGAAATATAAATACATTTGTCATATCATTTTTTTCCCTGTTTATTCCAAATCCACGTGCTCCATCATAACAGCTGATTCCAATTGTTTGTGAACAAAAGTAACTTGAATAAGAATTGCGGTCGTTTATGCACGAAATTCGTGTTAAAACTGCGTAAGGCGTTTTCGTTTATGCTTACGAAACTGTCCTGACACATCGCTCGAGTTTACGTTCGTTTTGTAAAAACTTAGCGCAGAACGTAAGAAAATCACTCTACCGAAACTTAAGGAAACATTAACTTAATCCTGTAAAGGTGCTAATTTTACCGTGCCCTTGACGAATTAGAGCAACGTTCTTACGAAAAAAATGTAAACAAAAAAAATGGCGGCGTGGTAGGCCCGTTTGAATTGATAAAATCAGCTTTAAATTTTTATTCTTCAAATCGATAAACCATCCATCACAATAGTTGCATCATTATTAAGTAATATAAACCACTGTTATTTTTCTCTATTTTAGTTATTTCAAATCGACGGCTCCATCACAACAGCTGATTCCAAATCTTTGTAAACAAAAGTAACTTCGTAAGAATCGTGGTCGTTCTGCGACGAAATTCATGCTAAAACTGTGTAAGGCATTTCTACCGATCGTATAAGCAAAATGCAAAACACGAAAAATGGTCTTAAACGTTCGTACCTTGTTCAATATCAGTCATAAAGTAGTGGACACCGCTCCTCTTGCCCAAGAGATGAGGGATTATTATTATTATATATTATTATGATTATTGATTATTATATTATTATTCATATTATATATTTTAATTATTATTTTTTATTTATTATTATTATTTATTATTCATTATTATTTATTATTATTATATTATTATTATTTATTATTATTATAATAATATATATATATATATATTATATATATTATATATATAGTATATATACTATATATATATATATATATAATATATATATATATATATATACCATATATATAATATACCTATATTATATAATATTAATAATATATATTATTATATATATATATATAATATTTCATATTATATATAGTACTTATAATATATCATACTATATGGTCTATCCAATTTTTGGAGGAAGCGAAATCATGGAAAGAATTTATTTGAACAGCTTTTAAAGGATATGGTTAATGTTATCCCTGGAAAGTTCAGAACCACCATTCGTTTTTGTAGATTTACTCTGGCGTAACAGGGTGAGCCAAAATGTTTGCCCAGGTTGGAGCAAAATTTATCACTTATAGCATGTAACATTTTAAGTCACTATCCTCCATTATTTGTAATTTATACCAAATTTCAATTAGCAGAGTGGTATTAGAAAGACTCGAGTATACATTGGCATTTTCACTGTTTTGGGAAAGTAAATTTCTAAAATTTCAATAACGAAAAATTGTGTTAAAAAACGAAGAAATTTCCATTTTCCGGGGTGTATTATTAAAAGAAGGAAATAATTTAACAATATAAAATTTTGTATGATGATACATACTAAAGTAGGTTTTAACTTAAATCTCATTTGAAAGTTTGGTAAATATTTTTTAAAAAAATTTACAGGTGTCCAAAATCAACTTTTTTCGGTAAATCGTAACTTGAACCTTAATATCTCTGATGGGGTAATTGCTAAAAATCTGAAATTTTCACACATTATCCTACTACCATAGATGTTCCTTCACTAGCATATTGACTTGGTATTATGCTTGTTTTTAAAAAACAGCCATTCAAAATGCCAAAAAAAAAAATAAAATTTAAGTTTGTTATGATCAGCTATATTAAAAATTTTATACTCTCCGACAATACTTGACCAAATTAAAATCAGCTTGACATCAAGGAGAAATGAAAACAATGTAAAAAAATTTAATGTAAGTTAATATACATAAGAATGTACCATTATATCTACTGTAAATTACAAATTAACTAAATAACTTGAAAAACTTTATCTCATATATATATATATATATATATATATTATACAAGTCGTCAATTAGCATTACTCTCCAATTCCTAAACAAACCCATCTATCACTATACCGGGCCTCTATATATATATTAAGATATTATATAGTAATAATATATTATATATATATGCTTATATTTATATATATATATATATATTATATATATATATATATAATATATTATATTATATATATTATATAATATATATTATATATATTATAATATATATATAGTATATACTATATATATATATTATATATAATACTATAATATATATAAGAGCGCCTCCTAAGCTCAGTGTAGAGCACCTCGTTAGCAGCGAGCCAGGTCGAGAGGTTGAAGCACGAGAATGTGGAGTGTTATTCTCTAATTAGCCTACTTCTCCCACTCAGACGTTAATGAGGCTACATTGGTAGCGTGCATTGCTGCTAAATGGGAAAAAATCCGGCTACCGCCGAAGCTGGCAGCCAGCGGAATTGCCGTCAGGCCAGAGATTACCACAGACCTTTCTCTTGGGTCACTGACAGGGCGTTAGTCCTACCGGGGGGTTGGGTGATTTTATAATATATATATATATAATATATATATATATATATATATATTATATATATATATATATAATATATATAATATATATATAATATATATACTATATTATATATATAATCATATACTCATAGGTATGATTATTAACTTAAAAAAACTTTATAATGCAAAATAATAAAATTGATGCAGTATTATACTGCTGATATATATATTTATATATAATATATATATATATATTATATATTATATATATATACACTAATATATATATATAATATATATATATATATTATATATAGATATATGATATATATATATATATATATAATATATTTACATATATATATATATATAATATATATATATATTTACTTTGCGCTGTATCTGTGATTGTTCAGAAGAAGAGAGATTTCTTCGGAAACTTTGTTTGAGATGTTGTAATTTGTCTGCTTCGTTTAATGACATTTTTATTCAAGCCAGAAGTTTTCGTTAAAATATTTTTCATTGGATCCTACCCGATCGCAAATCTGACATCTTGAATGAAGTTCTGGTCGGAAGGATGATAAAAATATATGTAAACATCATCGTTTTCCACACTTATTTCTTCTACCTTTCCAATCCACCATTGGTCATCATATACGCAAGCTACTGTGTCATTTATCTCTACACCTAATGAAACAATTTTGCTGACACAGTGGTCTTCGTAACGTCAGTTTTTGAGGTTGGATAGCACCTAATTATGTTCTCTGAAAGTGGAAAGAATTATTTGAAGTTCTTGTTCCCTTAATCTCAAAACAATTTTCATATCTCGTTTTAAGTCTTTCAATGTGTTCATGAATTTCTTCTCTTTTACGAGAAAATAAGTTATTCCTCTTACTTTCTCTTTGCAGAATGAAGTATAATTTGGTCAATATAAGAATTTGGTGTGTTGTTGTTCTTTGTAAGCTGACTTTGCTCAAATTCGCGCTTTGTTGTTCCTCCAACCCCATCACAAGGCATTTTTCCCGTGCAAGATGCAAAGAAATGCCATTCAGCTTTTAATGAAATCTTTTTGGTGATTGCAAATGTTAACAAAATTTTTTTATATTTTTAATACTAGCTACCACTTCCATCTGAAAAAATACTACTAGCTTTCTCAACTTTAGGCAAATTATGTTTAATATATTTACTATCTTATGTTTTGGAAACAATGAACACAACTATGTGTTGTGCTCTTAAGTAGTTACTTAAAGGCACAAAGAGACTTGACTTCTTAAATTTACTATTTCATCTCTAAAAATATATAGACAAATGGTTTTAAGTAAAGATCTTTTGACCCAATGATACCCTTGAAATTCATCTTGGACTACGTACGTGTAGTTCTCGGAAAAATCAGCCAAGATTATGCATTCCATTTTCAGAAAGTTTTTCTTTCTTTCTTATCTAAAATTTCAGTATTTGAATTTTAGGAATATAATGTGACTTTTGAGATTTGCCAAATTTTCAACCATTGAAAATATTGATGAGTAATATATACTATATAAATATATATATAATATAATATAGCGATATATATATATATATAATATATATATATATTATATATTTATATATATAATATATATTATATTATATATATATATATAT
>JABUQX010011146.1:15000-20000 GCA_015478945.1 Trachelipus rathkii | reverse complement strand
TCTAATAATATTAGGTCGATCATTAAAGGCGTTTTCGCTTAGTCAAGTAAAAACTCTCCAATTAGACGAAACATAGTCGTTTTTTTTAAAATATTAAATGAAATAACTGTAGTCTAAAAATAATATAGACTAGGTCATGTATTAAACTTAATTGTTTATTATTAAGCTTTGTTAAGATCGTATTGGGAATTTACCATGAAGTTAAATTCTGAATAAGCATCACAGCCGTTTGAGTGAACTTGCTCACTCCTGTAGAAAAGAATCGCCATTAAAACTATTCCAATCTAGCCTATTTTGCTAAAGCTACGAAAATAAGTAAAACTCACAATTTATATAAGATAATAGTTGATCAGTAAGAATTCCAAGAAAAACAAGTGCGAGGGCTTTTTATGATAAAGCTTAACGGGTAGTACTATAAGTAGTTGCTTACTAGTTTAGCCTACATATAGCATGCCATCCGTGGACTGGTTCAAAAAACATAAAGTAAGGCATAAGGATTTAGCTAGAGAAGTGTTAGAGCTTAAACAGAAAAGATAGAATAGACCTAACGGCTAGTCCTGCTAATTCAGAATATAAAGGGTTAGGACCAGCTTGGAAAAAAGGAGACCTTAACATAAGTTTTCTTAGAACGTTCCTCTATCTTTAATAAGGCAAAATATACTTTGGCCTAACTAGAACTAATGTTAAATAATATAAATAAAATACTTAGTTTAATATATAGTTTAAAATAGCGTAATGCTACAAAGGGATCGGAGCTATACCAACTCACGATTTATTCAAAAGACTGTTAAATTTCAAGTGCCTCGTTTTTAAGTTTTAAAACAAACTTTTGGTGTTGCCAAATTAAATGCATTTTCCCAAACCAAGAAAGTCTCTAAATCTTAGTGTAAGAACACAGAGAGAGAAGAAATATCCTTAAATTTTTGTAACTATTTTAAATCCTATTTCTTGGAAAGCCTGTAAGGAAAATAGGAAGATTTAATACAAGAATAAATATTTCTAACAATCGTTTTAGATAATATTTTCATATGTTAATGGATTTTCTTTATTTTATTTTATAAATTCTATATACACTGTCCACAGATATATCAAAACATAACCAATAACAGTACATATCACAACAACCATATCTGAGGGAACATATATTTTCCTTTATGTGTATATATTTTTTTGTGAAGAAAATATTCCCTCCTGTTATTACAATCTATTAATTTTCTTTGCCAACCGTAATAAAAATAAAATGTTTAATACTCTTTTGTAAATGTGTTATCCTAAGTTTGAAAGTAATTTAATCTTAGATTCGAAAGTTAGACACCAAACATTTGTTAAACCAGACCATCTAAGCTCACGAATAATTTTGTCAGGCTACTACTATGGAATTATGTCTACAATTGTGCTTACTCCTACATTATGTGGCTCTACATTGTGCCTATCTCATAGTATTCGCTCTACAAATTGCAACCAGCCTAAATCTTGTTCGTCTGCAAGATAATTTTTCAATTTTAAAATTCATCACTTCCGAAAATTGTTTTTAAATAAAGCGCGAGCAACGAATAAGGGGCTCTCTAAATAACCAAAATTGGGGAATTGGATAGAGTTTATTAATCAATGTTGGTTGTTTAGTTTTAATCAAGATCTTTTTAGGCAAATATTTTCAAACTAATGTTTATAAGTTAAATGCATTTCATTTATTATGCCTTTTATAATTTGTGATAACATTGCGCGAAGTATAATCACTTTCACAGATCACACTTATCACCCTATGTGTGCGAATAAGATACTTATCATCTTCATATTAGTTTATTATAATAGAAATGTTTACACACTTACTTTCACGCAAAGAAGTATTATATATAACTCAGTCCACTAAACAATTCATTAAAATTTATTTCAAACCATTTAATGAAAATTAATTTATCTTTGACACTTTTTTGTCTAAGTTCATTGTGTTTCTGCAAGAATTAATTTTGATGTAAGAATCTTTAAGTTAGAATAAAAGCAACCTCATAAAACATAATATTCATTTCTATATAGCCAGCGAATGAATATTTGCTGAATTTTTTACATCTATATGTCGTTTTCGTTTTGGCGAATCTACGTTATTTAGCAATTCGCTAGGAAACTTCGCAAAACGGAAAAGCCCTTAATATACTTTGACCTTAACAATTGTAAGCTATTTTAAATTTTGATCTCCAAGGCGATGCACCGTTTCAACATTCATTGACCAATTAGATCTCCCGCATCACACAGATGCGTCTTTTCATTTGGGGATTAGGTCAAGATGGTGCACAATAAATACACCAAGTGACCAGACATTTGCTGATCTAAAAGAAAAGAATCTCAGCTTGCTATTCAACAGAATTATAGTTGAAAATGCTGATGTGTACATGGCAAAATGGGAATAACGGGCTGGATGTTTTGAGAATCCTAATGATACACAAGTATGATTGCTATGTAACATTGCCAATTATGTGAATAACTTTAGAGATAAAAAAATTTCTAAAAATATTTTGTTTCAACTCCTTGGATTGGTCCATTACATATGTATGTTATGAGAAGTTGTCTCGAAAATTCTCGGACACCCTGTTTATAGATAATATATATATTATATATATATATATATAATATATATAATATATAATAATATATTATATAGTATATATATATTATATTATATATATATTATATAATTATACTATATATATATATATATAATATATATTATATCAGGTATATCATATATATACATATATAGAGAGAGAGAGAGAGAGAGAGAGGAGAGAGAGAGAGAGAAAAGACCACCGCAAGTTGCTGACGCAAGACTTCGGCTACCTGGACGAAGGCCTTCAAAAATCTTCTTGCGTCCCCCCCCCCACAAAGAAACTATGGTGATTACCGGACAACAGCGTTGTCGCGCCGCCACAGCTTCCGGGAAAAATCAGAGATCATTCACAGGATCTTTACCAGCGCAACTATTTGTAGTCTCCTTTTTTCTCCTCATGAGCATATTTCCCGGCTTATGCTTCAGTCTTACTTCTAAAAAGACGAGGTGACAATAGAAAACAAACCCTGGACCTGAACCTACCAAATGCCCAATTATGCCAACAATATAGTAGAAAAAAAATTCCATTAAACTGCAAATACGATTGCAAACAATGGGATACACAAACAACTGTTCTCCTTCATCACGTACCTTTCAAAAACCATAACGGGATTTTGACCATGTTCTCACTCTACTCATCAATTACAACCACAACACACACATCAACAAAAACAAACCTTCAACTTAAGCAACGTTAACAATTCACACAGACGCGCTGACACAAACAAAACAAAGGAATAGAAGCCTTCTTACAAATACAAAACAATCAATGCCATGATACAAGAGCCCACCTTCCCGAAAAACTATTCACAACCAAAAGTCATACAAGAATATGATTGCATCTTCACCACCCCAAACCCCTTAAAAAATAACACTGCTACTAATCTTCATACACAACTCACTATCATACACAAGCCCTACCTTACAAACTACAACGGCATTAAACGACCACACCACAAACGAATACAATCTTTACAAGCATATAAATAAAAAAAACCACCAACCTAATAACCGCCAGTCGATTCCCACCCACACTCACCACATTGCCCCAGAAATTACAAACCAAACCTCATCAATATCTTCCACCTCCCAAACTTCATAATGGGTGGTGACTTCAACTCCCACCATCCAATATGGCAGTACTCCCAAGAAGTAAGACAAAGAGGAACACACGCACATCATATCCAACCTTGAAAACTTAAACATCTTAAAGTCAATAAACCCAACCAGAAACCCACGCCAAACCAACCAACATGCAATCACCCTGAAACCTAACACTAGTTCACAAATTACACACAAACTCCACTGGTCAACACAAACCGATCTAAACTCCGACCACCTCCCCATCATCATAAAATACCAAAATATCAACAAACCAAACTACCCACTCAGAAAAACGTACACAAACTACAAAAAAGCAGACTGGACACAATTCACCAACTATAGAAAACAACATACATCCCCTAAATATCACAAACGCATCAACACTCAACAAAGCCATACAAAATTTCACATCTCTAATCCAAAAAAGCAGCTAATAAATCCATACCCCGAGGATACATAAAAAATACAACTCAACCCTAACACCTGAAATAGAACAACTAATCAAACAACGCAACTCACTCAGAAAAATAATACCCACATCACTTCAAACGACAACACAGATTAATGCCCTAAACACCCAAATCATAAACTTAACAAATACACACTCTTCAAACAACTTCCAAACTTTCCTCACATCAAGAAGTGCAGTATAACATGTATCAGTAATAACACCAGCAACTGTGGAAAGATCATATAATTATATGAAAAGCACTAGCACCTACATCTATAACAATGAACTATGCACCCTATGATCCATCTCATAAAACAGCCCAAACTAACACAGCACCCTCTATACAACCAAACAACTTGCAAACATATCTTTAACATCTCACTTTGCCAAAGCAGATCAGTCTCAGATCACAGAGAACTCTACACACAACCCTCAAAAAGAAAAATCATCAAAACCCTCTTCAAGAAATAAAACTAACCACGACCCAATAGAAATAAACACAACTGACCTAGAAACTTAACAAAGACACTCAAAATCTCACCTGCAACTGACCCAGACAGCATTTCATACAAACACCTCTAACACCTAGGAAACTACAGTGTTAACTCAACTAGCACAAATATACAACAGTTCCACCAGCCTAAATCTTCATTCCCCCTATTTGGAAAAAAAGTTATCATTATACCAAACTAAACCAGGAAAACGACCCTCTGGACCCCTTTCATTCATATCGCCCTATTTCTCTATTATCAACAAAATGCAAACTACTAGAAAAAAAACCATACTAAACAAAATAACTAAACCACAAATTTCCAACACGCTTCCAAACAAAACCATTCAACC